>JAJLVW010000055.1:42408-55449 GCA_030570535.1 Starmera pachycereana
TTTTTTTTTTTTTTTTTTTTTTTTTTTTTTTTTTTTTATCAATTTGATCAGTTTAAGCGATTTTAAATTCAAGTTTCGCACCCTTTTCGATTTAAACTTTCTTTATTTCAACAATAATTTGTAACGCAGTTTCAGTAAACTACTCTTAAAGACCTTTTTTGTTTTTTGTGGTTTTTGTTTTTATTTTGAAGTTTATATAGACTTGACTTAATATCATGGATGAGATATACAAATTAGAAAACGAGAGTACGTCAGTTCCATCAGATGTAAATATTTTGCCCAAACATGGAAGATTTGAATTTGAACTTAACCATGAAGATTTTTTGAATAATATTTTAGAGCATGATCAAGCAACAGTAACAACCTCAGGTGCCCCTTTGCAAGCTTATAATGACTCACCAGAAGATACATTTGATCCAAACTACGTTATCAATCCACATGATCATTTATTGCCATTTGCCAATGTCGTTAAAGTGATGAAAAAAGTATTACCTCCGCATGCACTCTTGTCCACAGAAGCTAAAAAATGTGCTCAAGCATGTGTCTCTGAATTCATATCGTTTATTACTTCATGTGCTGTTGATATAGCAGCAGCTAAAAAAAGAAAAGTTTTGAATGGTGAAGATGTGTTGAATGCTTTGGAATCTTTAGGTTTTGAAAGTTATGCTGCTGTTTTGAAGATTTATTTAGCTAAGTTTCGAATCAAACAGTTGATCAGTTTTGAAGCAAAAAGTAATAAAGAAAGAGAAAGAAGAGAGTTACGGAAGTTGAAGAAAGAAAAGTCAATGAAGAATAAAAAAAAATCTAAAGATCCACGAGATCAAGTTTTGTTTGCATTGCAAAAGGATATAGAGCCAAATGGTACTGCTTTGCTGAGTGATGGATTAGAGGATGAAGCCACTAGTATGGATCTTAGTATGGTTGGTGACTTTGATGAGTTTGATATTGATGTGATTCATGGTTCAAGTGAGGGAGAGGATGAGTTGATCAATTATATAATTAATGAAACAATTGTACAGGAAGGGTCTCTTGATGATGATAATAATATTAATACTGTTGCTGCTGCTAATACTACTACTACTACTACTAGCAGTACTAGGTGATCATGTCAATAACTGAATAAAGATTGTTTTTGTGGATTTATCACAAAACTAATTTTATAAAAACTCATTTCAATTCTTTTGTTCATAAGCAAACAACTAAACCACATTCCATCAACAGTCTTAATTTAACCAAAACATAATGAGATTCATATCATTACTTTTGTTACCAGTTCTTGCCTCAGCAACCTCAAACTTCATTGTCCAATTCAAAAATAATGAGTACAATTTTGACACATTTTTCACAAATTATTATAATTTAAGTACTGGTTTAGATGTCCCAATAACTGCTCAATCTTTCGGTTTACAAACATTTGAAATTGGTAGCAAATTCAAAGGTGTTTTGGGTGAATTCAATATTGAGACTATCAAAAATTTGTACTATGACTCCAAAATTAATGCTATTTCAATTGATAGAGATTTGATTTTAGCTGATGTTCAAGAATTAGCTCCAAAACATTTAGCAAGAATTTCACAAAAGGGAAAACTATTAAAAGATCAAAAATTAGATTATATCTATGATGCAACTGGAGGAATTGGTGTTGATGTTTATATCTTGGATTCTGGTATTTATTCAAATCACCCAGATTTTTCTAAAAGAGTTACTAAAATCTTTGATTTTACTGAAGAACTGCCTGATAAAACTGAAGATTCAATTGGTCATGGAACTTATATTGCAGGTGTTGTTGGGTCTGAAACTTTTGGTGTTGCAAAAAAGGCAAATTTATTTGATGTTAAAGTCACCAAGAAAGATGGTAGAAGTAAATTATCAAGTGTTATTAATGCTTTAAATTTGATTTTAAAAGATTCAAAAATCACCAATAGACCAACAATTATTGTTATGCCATTGATTATGAAAAAAAATGCAATTTTAAATGGTGCCATTGAAGCAATTGTTCAAGAAGGTATTCCAGTTATTGTTCCTGCAGGTAATGATGGGAAAGATGCTTGTGAATATTCACCAGCAAGTGCTAAAGGTGCGTTAACCGTTGGTGCCATTAATACAGATGATGATGATTCCATTGCAAGTTTCAGTAATTGGGGTGCTTGTGTTGATATTTTTGCACCAGGTGTTGCCATTCAAACTACTGATAATTCAAATGATAAAATTGTTGCTAAAAGTGGAACTTCATTATCAACAGGAATTGTTGGTGGATTAGTTGCTTATTTCATGAGTATGGGTGATAATGGAATTGATGCTGTTAATAAAGTTATCGATAATGCAATCAATGGAGAAATTTCTTCAAAATCCATTAACTCCAAACCTTTAACTGAAAATAGAATTGCATTTAACTTGGAAGGTCAACCAAGTTGGTGATTATTCCTACAGATAGTATCATCATCATCATCATCATCATCATCATCATCATCATCATAATAATAATTAATATAAATTTGAAATTAAATAAACATATAGCAATAAAATCATTTTGTAACGTTGAATTTATAATTTGGAAGCTTTTTGTGGTGATGAAATAGTGGTAACTTCATCATAAATCAAAGTGGTTAAGAAATCATGATATTTGATACCTTTAACATCATCTCTAAAATATTGAGCAGCTTTCTTGAATTTATTTCCCTTTCCAGCCTTTTGTTCCAATTCATTAACAACTTGGTTCAAAACTGACTCAACATAATCTGGGGTAATTGTTTTACCATTAGATAATTTAGCTTTATGATGAACCCATTGATATAATTGAGATCTTGAAACTTCTGCGGTGGCTGCATCTTCCATCAGATAATTGATAGGAACACAACCAATTCCTCTTAACCAAGCTTCAATATAACTTAATCCAATAATTAAATTAGATTTAACACCAAATTCAGTGATTGCACCACCAGCAACAAATGGATTCAATAAATCAAATTGAGTAATTGGTTTGAAATTTGGGTTTGGTGTATTAATTTGATTTGGAGTCAACATATTTTTAAAAACCTCATTTGCAACAGAGGCTAATGCAGGATGAGCAATCCAAGTACCATCATGACCAGCTAAAAATTCTCTTAATTTATCCTTTTTAACATTTTCCATAGCTAATGAATTTGCCTTTGGATCATTTTTGATTGGGATTTGAGCAGCCATTCCTCCCATTGCATGAACTTGACGTTTATGACAAGTATGAATCAATAGTTTCACGTATGAAGACATGAATCCAACATTCATCGTGACTTGAGAACGATCTGGTAAAATGAATTGAGGATGGTTACGTAGACATTTAATATAACTGAAAATATAATCCCAACGACCACAATTCAAACCAGATGAATGTTGACGAAGTTGATAAATAATTTCATCCATTTGGAATGCAGCTGGTAACGTTTCAATTAAGACTGTTGCACGAATAGTTCCTCTTGGTAAACCAATATAATCTTGAGACACATTAAAAATATCATTCCATAGTTTGGCTTCTAAATGATGTTCCATTTTTGGTAAATAGAAATAAGGACCAAACCCTTTTGCAATGGTTTCTTTAGCATTATGGAAAAAATATAATGCAAAATCAACAATTGAACCTGAAACTGGTTCATTATCAACAGTAATATGTTTTTCTTCTAAATGCCAACCTCTTGGACGAACAATCAAAGTTGGGATATGTTTAGAAGTGTTCAATTTGTATTGTTTCCCATTAGCAGCTTTGAAATCCAATTGCAAACGAACAGCATCGTATAAATTAACTTGACCATCAATAATATTTGCCCAAGTTGGAGTGGCAGAATCTTCTAAATCACACATATAAGTGGCAACATTTGCATTCAAAGCATTGATCATCATTGAACGAGTTGAAGGACCTGTAATTTCAGTACGACGATCTTGTAATTTTGGTCCCAATTTTGGTCCTGTCCAAGTTTCATCATCACGAATATAACTTGTTTCTTCAAGAAAATTTGGTAAAATACCAGCATCACGTTGAGATTGTTGTAATTTTCTGTTTGCTAATAATTGTAAACGAGTCTTATTAAAAGTTCTGTGTAAAGTTGCAATGAATGCTAAAGCTTCGGTGGTTAAGATATGTTTAGCATTGTTTGGAATTGGAGCATTAACTAAAACATTTTGTAATAAATCCTGTGGTTCAGGAAATGGAATATCGTAATTAATTGGCATCTTTCCTGTTATGAATTGAGTCGTGGTATCAAACAATGTTAATTAATATCTACATAAAAATTGGAGGTTATTTGCTGTTTTTATACTTTTATAAAAAAATAAAAAAAAATGATGGTGCCAATATTTTGAATTGAATGATCCTTTTAAGCATGGCACATAAAAAGGTTGTAAGGAAGTTTATCAAATTGAGTTCGGGGAATTAGGAAAGAAAATGTGAAAAAACAAAAAAAAAAAAAAAAAAAAAAAGACAAGCCGAGTAAATTGAGTAAGTGGAGTATCGGGGATGAGTAAGTAAGTTTGCTATTGAAGATGGTAAGTACATATAAGTAATTCAGTTTGCTTTGATTTATTAATGATTCAATTACATATAACATAGATTTTTTTTTTTTTTTTAATGGAAGATTTCTAACTTGATTAGGCAATTTACTTGTAAGTTTGCTGAAATTAGATTCAAATGTACAAAAGAACGTAAGCTGTTAGTAAGTTTTGTGTCAACTTGACTCGTACAAGTTACTTGTGAAAGTTACTTATATGAGTAATAAGTATAAATTATTGAGAGCTATGTTAATTGAAATAGGGGCAAATTAATTAGTAAATGAGCAAAACAGATTGGTGACTCAGTGAAGTAGAATAAAGATTTACCGAGTAGGTTTGTGGCAATTAGTAATTATAGGTTGCTGGGTATTTTCCACTAAAGTATACTCAGTTGAGTATATACTCATTTATTCACAAGTTTACCCTAGTAATTAAGTGAATTTACTCTTACAAGTAAAATACTAGTCATAACTTACGAGTAACTCAGATGTACTGAAAAACAAAAAAAAATCCTTGTTTGTCCGGGCAGAAAATCCAATTTCTCAAATCATCTCGAGACTCGATTTCTCAAAAATAATTTGATTTTTTTTTTTTATATGTCATGACGGGAAAAAATAAACCTTATCAATTTGAAGTGAAAAGGTTACAGCAACTAAATTTTCAAATAAATAGGCAGTGAAATAACCTTATTGTTATCTATTTATCCAACTACAACAAGCATCCACTATTTCCACTACTGACAATGGGACAACACACTTCCAGTCTCAACAGAAGAAGAAGGAGATCATCAACCGATCTACATATTCATCATCACCAAACCAATCCAATATCATCGCTTTTCAGAAGACTGAATGGCTCAGTTGGCTCTAATTTTAATTACAACACTTGTCGACCAGCGCCATACGATGGAGGTATTCCATTCAGACCTGATTCTCCTGTTCCTTCACTCTCTTCGTCAATGTATAGGAGAGAACAGAGACATTTGTTTCATGCTTTACGAGCAGCAAACTCTCAAGCTTCTCATGAATCAACTTCACGGTCTTTACCAAACCATTCCAGCTCACCAGGTGGAACTTCCAATAGCACATCCAATTTCAGCAGTCATATCATTGACCAGCAACAGATTGATACTGTGATTAATTCTAATCAGCAGTTGCCTACAATGTCGGTGTCTAATTCTTTCCAGGAACAGATTACAATGCTCTCCAGGCTGCTGGAGATTGCTGCTACTTCCACGGCCATGGTTTTGCTAGGATCCTCTTCAGTTAACGGTGCAAGATTTGACAATTCATCATCTCAAGACACCAATTTCCAAGAATTTATTGCTGGTTTGAGAAACGGATTGTTATACAATGAGCTGACTGATAACAACACTTTTTTCAGAGCTTTCAGATTTGATATAACCGGTAGTAGTGATGATTCTGCCAATAGAGATGTTCCTGTTGTCATGTTTGGAATTAGAGCAATAAATGCCGAAGAAGAAGAGGATGATGATAATCTTGATGGTTTTAATACTACTACAACCACTTCAGATGATATAGTCACTGTGAGTAATGATGTTGAAAGTTATTATGACACTGATAACGAAACTTTCACATCTGCATTTTCTGTTTCAGAAGGTTATACAACAACTGCACCACCCCAAACTCCACAAGTACCATCAACAATTCCTTCTTTGATACCAGTTACAAGAATATCACATCCTAGCAATGCTGCAAACCAAATGACGAGATCTCAAACAACAGACTCTGATTCCCATTCGGCTACAAGTTGGGTAATATTTGCCATGGGTGATACTTTCACTGCAAACCATCCAGTTTTCTCTGCACCATCAATACTAACAGAAAACCCAACTTATGAAGATTTATTAAGTTTACAAAATTTAATTGGTCAAGTTAAAGTGCCAGTCACCACTGAAAAAGAATTGAGTAAACATTCAAGTCAATTATTTGAACTGAAAATTAATGATCAATTCATTCCAAAATATGATTTGAAATATAAAGCAAAAGATTTATCAACTAATAGTTCATATCAAGTTGATAGATGCCACATTTGTTTGATAAATTTTGAAAACAACGAAATTATTAGAAATCTATCTTGTAACCATTTTTACCATGTTGGGTGCATTGATAACTGGTTGTTGAAAGGTAGAAACAGCTGCCCAATGTGTCGTTCAAAGGCAATTGTTTAAATACGAAAGGTTATTGAAAGTTATGGATGTTATGAATGTTATGAATGTTATGAATTTGAGGAATCAATAGAAATTTCAATTACGCATAAATTTGAATTGAAATGAAAAAAAAAAGAAAAAATTATCAAGTGATTGGTGTGTGTGTGTGTAGTTTCTGTTTATTAGACTATAACTAAAAATTCAGAAAATGTTTAACTTGAAATCTTCATTATCAATAAATCCAGCTATTATGGTTCTTTCATTGAATTTCCCACCATTAATAGAAGTAATTGCCAACTCAGCTTCATCAACAGTATCAAATTGTATGAAAACTTTACCAAAACTTGAATTAAACCATTTCAAATTTCTTTTATACTCTTTCACTGGTTTAGGAATTTTGATTTCAATGATTTTACCAAATTTTTCAAATTCAGATGTAATTTCTTGTTTAAATTGTGAATAAATTAAATCATTTTTCAACTCTTCTGGATGAATCATATTTAATAAAACTATTGTGTTTGTTTTGGTATAATCAGAAGAAGAAGTTTCAACCATTTCATTGACATTACGATATGATATATTTTGTGATAAATAATCTAAACCTTTTGATGCAAACATCCAATCAAATTTCAAATCATTGAAATCTACTGATTTATTGAATCTAACAAAAACCATGTTCTTGAATGCACCTTCTTTATCATAAATGAATTCTGTTTCTAGTGAAAAATTTGGATCTTGATTGATAGTTTTCAACGATGTAATAATCTCATTTTCTTTCATCTCTTTATCTTTATCCTTTAAGTCTTCATCTTTTGATATAAAACAACATATTTTATCCTCACAATCCATAATTTTTGGTTTCAAGCTATCATTTTCTTCATCATCAAATTTTGGATTTGGAGTTATATAACTATTTGGTCTTTTAATTTCAATTTTTAAATTCAAATCTTTTTGGAAAAAGTTTTTAGAACAATAGATAATTGTGGTTATTATGGGATCTGATAACAACAACGTTAGTTTTTTACCTACTAATTCATATGAAATGATTGTTGATGTTGAAACTTCTGGAACAGCTAAGGAGTCGATATATTTATTCAAGTATTCAATCAATCTCTCGACAGGAAACAATGTAAATTCAATACCATCAATAATCAGTTGTTTAGCTAGTTTTGAGTAGAATGAATTGGCAATATTGATATGTTCAAATAAAATTGCAGTTTGGGAGTTAATATCACCTTTACTAACTAAACCTTCTAGTTTTGAAACATCAATGATTTTCTCTTCACCTGGTAAAGGAAACAATCCAGATAGTTTTGCACGTTCAGATGAAATTTTTTCAAACCCTTTTGGCTTGATATCAAAGAGTGATTTACGTTCTAATTTGTCAATTGGTGTAGCTTTGGAAATTTCAAACTCTGATAGTTCTTGTCTTTGGCCACGAGAAGGTCTGTCGTCTCTTCTGTTTCCATACTCTCCACGTCTATCATAATCTCTACTATTTCTTCCACCTCTGCTGTCTCTGTAGTCTCGTTCTCTGTGATCTCTTCTATCGTCTCTGTAGTCTCTTCTGTCACTTCCATGTCCTCTTTTATTGTCCCTATGGTCCCTGTGGTCCCTGTGGTCCCTGTAGTTCCTGTGGTCCCTTCTATCGTGACTCTGTCTGTCGTGGTATCTCGTTTTCTCTTCTCTTCTGCTATCACGCTCTCTATACTGGCCTCTGCGGTCACTGAACTGTTCATGCTGAGGAGGCAGCTGCTGATGCTGCCTGACAGGCTGGGGTAAGTTTCTACACTCTTGTTGCTGCTCTCTGGCCGGCTGCTCGTCCTTGTTCTCTCTCTGTCTGGAATAGATCGATGGCTCTCTCGTCACTGCACTTTTCTTTTCTTCCAAAACTGTGAAAAATGGTCAGTAATTGTCGTTCAAAGCTGGTTTCAAAAGTAGTAAGCACCTACTTCTCTTCTTCAAGATGTCCAAAACATTCATCGAGTTGTCCATCTTCACTTTTATGCTGTGTTTTTCTCAGCTTGTTTTGCGTATGAAATTGTTCTAAATCTCTGTACAGAAAAAAAAAAAAAAAAAAAATTATCTTTTTTTTTCCAATATCAAAATGAACAGCTAAACATTTATTTACAAAACTTTACACTCAATCTCATCAATTACAACAGTTTTAAACTCGAGAATGAAGTGCAAATCTAGTTTGTTGCAGCTAGCTTTGTGCTGGCTTTTTAGTGTGGTTTTTTTGGGAGCGAATGCGTCGATTTTAGGCATTGATTTTGGTACTGATTTCACCAAAGCTGCGCTCATCGCTCCAGGTGTTCCTTTTGAGATCGTTTTGAGCAGTGATTCGAAGAGAAAAGAGCCTTCTGGGATTGCTTTTAAGAAGCTAGGAAAAGAAGAAGTTGAGAGAATTTACGGTTCAGCCACTGCGTCCCATTGCACAAGGTTTCCTCACACTTGTTTGAACAACTTGAAACCACTTTTTGGCAAATCCATTGATGATCCAGAATTGGCCAACTATTTGCAATCGCATCCTGGTTTGGACGTTGTGGGCACAAAGGGAAGAATTGAGTTCAATGTGCTGGGTCAACAGTATCCTGTGGAGGAAGCTTTTGCCATGAACTTACAGAACATTGTCTCTAGAGCTCAAGTTATCTTGAAAGAGAAAGCTCCAGGTGGATATTCACAAATCAATGATGTTGTGATTACAGTGCCGCAGTTTTTCACACAGGCACAGCGTCTGGCTATTGTGGACGCTGCTGAACTTGCAGGTTTGCAAGTTATCGCGTTGGTAGACGATGGTTTGGCCATTGCTGTTAACTACGCTACCAATAGTCAATTCTCACAGGAAAAAGAGTATCATATAATCTACGACATGGGTGCTGGCTCTACAAAAGCTACTTTGGTTTCATTCCAACAAGTAAATATTTCTGAACCATTGAATATTAAAGTTGAAGGTTATGCCTACGATGATACATTGGGTGGTGCTTATTTCACCAATGCAATTGCTGAATTGATTAAAGAGAGATTTTTGGTTAAACACACCAACATCAGAACTGAGAAATTGGCTAATAGCCCAAGATCAATTGCTAAAATTTATCAAGCTGCTGAAAAGACTAAATTGATTTTAAGTGCAAATAATGATTCTCCAGTTTCGATTGAATCTATTTATGAGGATATAGATTTCAAGACTTCTATTTCAAGAGAAGAATTTGAAGAGTATGTTTCAAGTGCTTCTTCAAGAATCACCGCTCCAATCTTGGAAATTTTAAACAATTTCAATGGGTCTTTGGATGATATTAAATCTGTTATTTATGCGGGTGGCTCAACTCGTGTCCCATTTGTTAAAAATCATTTATCTTCTTTATTGAAAAATGAACAGATTTCTAAAACTATCAATGCCGATGAAGCTGCTTTAATGGGTGCTACTTTAAGAGGTGTTCAAATATCTAAAATGTTCAAAGCTAAAGAGTTTAATGTTACTGAGTCTTCAAATTTCAATTTTGAATATAAACTAAACAATGAAGAACTTGATGTTGTTTTTGCAAAAGGCTCTAAATATGATCAAACAAAAGAAATCGAATTTAAAAGCCTAGCCAACACTACTGATGATTTTGCCATTGATCTTTATGAAAATTCAAAATTACTATCAACTTTTAACTTCAACAAGATTGAATTGTCCATTGCACGATTAGATTCAAACTCTACTCAATGTGCTTATGGATACAATTTATTTGCTAATTTTAAAGCAACGGAAAGTGACATTTTCATTTTAGACTCAGTTACAGCCAAATGTGATGGTTATAAAACAGAGAATAAAACTCTTTCAAAATCAACCAAAGTTAATATTCCATTCACTATTGAGTATGGAAGTTATTCTCCTCTAAATTTTGCCACGAAGCAAAAATTGAAAAATCATTTGCTAACTTTAAAACAAAAAGATTCTCAAAGAAGACAACGCTCTGAAAAATTGAATGAATTAGAAGCTTTATTATATAACTTACGTTACTATTTAGAGGAAGACGATGTTGTCGCAAAAGGTCCTCAAGATATCACTACAAATGCAACAACCCATATTGCTGAATACCTAGAATGGTTAGAATATGATAGTGATGAAGCTTCATTGAAAGACATAAAGACTAAGATTGAAACGATTAAAAATTTCAAAGATCAAATTCAAGAGTATCTAGCTGAGTTGACTACTCCATTAGATATCCCAGTTTTTGAAGAATTGCTCAACAATAGTGTTAATGCAGCTCAAGAATTACAAGAATTGATGTTAGTTATGAAGGAGAAATTGTTAGAAGTCCAATTAAACTACACTGAAAATGGCTTGGATTTTGAAAAAGAAGCTAAAAGATTAAATTTGAAAGCCCCAGAGATGAAACCTGACGCCATTGAAAAAGCTATCAAAAAGATGATGAATGATATTCAGGAAGTGAAGAAAGTTCTTGAAGATGAAGAAGTTTTTCAAGAAACTTCAAGAGAGGAATTGTTTAAATTAAGAAAGTTGGTTCTTGATGATACTTCAAAACTAGAAAACATTAAATACAAGCTATCCAATAACTTGAACTATAGAATGAAGGAGTTGACTGGGTATCTTGCTCGATACCAAAGAGCACAAATGAGATCCATGAAAAAGGCCAAAACTTTTTCAACTGAATCTACTGAAACTGAAACTGAAACTGAAACTGCAACTGAAACTGCAACTGCAACTGAAACTGAAACTGAAACTGCAACTGCTACAGAAGAACCAGTGGAAACTTCCGAAGCTTTTGAGCATGATGAATTGTAGTTAACTCATAAATAATAATAAAAAATCACTCAATTCATACAATTTGTAGTACTTTCAAGCTCATATCATTTTTTTTTTTTCTTTATGAAATTTTATCAATTTTGAACAGCAATTACATTGAAATCCTCTTCTAATGGCTCTACCTTCTGCTTCAACCCAACACAAAACCTCTACAGGGCTTGCACTCTTCCAGAACTTGCAGACATTACAACATGCGTCTCAAATCAAAGCGTTGTTTTTAGTGCAGTTTGATATGAAAACCGGCTATGTTATCAAATGGAGTGCAAAACAGGACGACTCAATCTCATTGAAAGGAATTGAGTTTAAATCATTGCCATCCGGTCTACATGAGGTCTCTAATGATGTGATATCTTTTGTTCAGCCTAAAAGCATCACTTCAACAAGCTCAAACGGATTTTATTATGGGTTATCTGTTTATTGTCAGAATTTAAATGATTCCATAAGAAACAGAGATGATTCCAGAGAACATGTTGAAATGTACTCATTAGGAGTGTTGATTGATCCTAGTAGTAGTCTGGGATCCCCAACTACAGCTACATTTGCTACAGAATGGAAACCGAAAAGTTTCACTACTGGTTTGGAATATATTGAACCTTTGAAGAACTTATTAGAAAAGTGGATGAATAAGAAAGACATGCAACTGTTGAAAAAATTCTATGAAAATTACAGTGGTGGGTTACATCTTATTGATAATGTTATATCAAATGCTCATACAGAATTGTTTCAAAAATCAAAAGATCATCATTATCTTTTGAAATTACCAAGTTTATTGAACAACCTTGGTCCATTGATTTTTAAAGCATGGAAAGCTGCTTTATTAAGAAAAAGGATTCTTTTGTTTGATGTTGGAAGTATAGAAGACAGTTGTGCTTATAGCTATTGTTTATCAATAATATCAACCATTCCTCAAAATATTTATAATCAGTTCTTTGAAGATAATGAAGATTTGATGAATTCTGGTTCATTACACTTTATTCAGCCTATTTATACTGTTGTAATTAATGATATTGATTGGTTGGGGTCTTTGAAATCACCATTTATTGGAAATACCACTGATGAAATTCTGTTGTACAAATCCAAGATTTATGATTCAGCAATCAAATTCAATAAATCTCAATCAATTGACCATAATAATTTACCAGAATTTTACGAATCTAAGAATCCAGACTTAAACTTAAAGGCAACACAACATGATTTGAAGAAATTTGTCAAATTATATTCAAAAGTTTTGAAATCTTCATTAAACGATGTGGATTTGGTTAATGATGAAATTGAAAAATACTGGTGGAAATTAGTTTGCGAACCAATTTCATGGAGAGAAATGGCCTTTAACGGTTTTTATTGGTGGGCATCTGCAGGAGATGCTGATAAATTATATGATGATGAAATTGATATTGATAATAATGACTTTGATGAGATTGATAAATGTTTACACATTGTTGGAATATTCCAAAAATTGACTCAATGTTTATTTACCAATGTAAATGAAATTATAATGAATGAAAGTGATGGAGATGGAGATGATAACGATGAAATTGTC
>JAJLVW010000056.1:15604-39653 GCA_030570535.1 Starmera pachycereana
TTTTTTTTTTTTTTTTTTTTGTTTTTTTTTTTTTGCTGTTATAATTTGGTGTGGTTACTTTAATTATATTGTTGTTCAAATTAACAATTTAAACTAACCACTAGTTGTAACTTTTTATTATTCTTTTTTTGTTATGGACTTGAGGATTAATTAGTGATCAATTTAAATGTTATCGACATTGAAATATTTATCATTAAATATACGGATTAATATAAACTAAGAGATCGTATTATAAATATTAAAATATATCATGATCACTTTTAATCTATACACTAAACTAGTTACAGACCTATATTAATTAATTATTTCAAATATTATAATTGACATTATTTATATAAATAATATAGTAACCGCAGCTGCAGCTTTATTTAAAAATATAATATAAAAAACGCCTCACTGGGTAAACTGAGAAAATGGAAAATTTCAAACTAATATGGTAACTTAACTGAAAACCTAAAGTTGTAGTACTTGACTAGCTCATCTCTCTGGTTTCTTTAGCTTTTTTAAATTCAAATGGTAACCTGTTTAAATTTATTGATAAAAATGGCCATTTTTACATAGTTAACAGCAATTTTTTGAAAAGACAGAAATTTTGACAAAAAAACATGTCAAATTTGTTAGTGAAAATTGACGTTAATTTAATAAATATCTCAATAACAATCCCATTATATTTTTTGAAAATCAGCTATGCTCCATAAGTCTGCAGTCATATAACTGTACCACTCACTAAGCTAGAAGAAATTCATACGTCTTTTGTGATTTAAATGGAAAAAATCAATAAAAATCAACCATGTTCGGAAAGTTCCTTAATCTGACACAATTATCAATTAAATCAACTGTAGTGTAAAACTGAATTCTCTTGATCTGAAAGAGTTTGCTCAGTGAACAACAAGTACTTCCAAAGTTAAGTCTATTTTTTATGAGTGCGCAAATTAATATTATGAACCAGCGTGGTCAGCGCGGTAGACCAAAGAACCATATAAACTTCAAGCATAATAGAGGTGGTTCTCATCAAAAACTTGATTGCCACTCAAATAGGTTAGCTGCACGGACATTAAGAGGTTTGATACTACGTCTCGAAGTCTATAATATTTAATTATTGAGCGGGACGTCAACGTTGACAAATTACTAATATTGAAAAATATTAATGAATATTAACGTCAACAACTTATAGTAATATTTAGTAGTTTACAATGTTAATATTAGTAACTGCGCCACAACTTTGGTATTAATATTAATATTTATAATATTTAATTATAATTAATTATACCAGCTAATTATAACGTCATTTATAATGGAACATGACTTATATAATTATGGAATTATATTGTTTTTGACGCCGCCTTTTATTATATTAATATAGAATTGTTTTAGGAAGTATAGTATAATATGAGCTGTGCCACAAGATTATACTAATTGAAATTAGATTATAAGGAAAAGCTAGTAATTAATTGAGCTAATTAAGCCTTGCAACTTGGGTCCCAGGCGCTGGAATTATTATTATATTTACAATTAACTATGGAGCTTGGTTGTACAGTGTTATTTTTTCATGATAGAGCTGTAAAGAGTTCGTTGACAACCTGAAATATCGACGCATTTGTATATTATAAATGAACAAGTTAATGGTCATAGAGTGCTAACTTCAGAATTAGGTTTCCTGACTACGTTGGAAGTTGAAACTTGGATTCAACGGTAATTGAGTTACAATTTACGAGCATAGACCTCATTTCGTCTGCAGTTTGGTTGGCCGTGGCCCGTTAATCGTGATTCGTGAAACAAGTTACGACTTACAAGTTACAAGGCTCAAGTTTCAACTTGCAAGCAGTTGCCGAAATTCGGAACAATTTATGAGGCTGGCCAGTGGTCATTGGTCGAGTAAGCTTAATTTCAGTTTTCTGTTGCCGAACAACCATCCATCATCCATGTCGTTAGTAATTACCATTGATGACTCGTGAGCAGTGAGCACTGAGATTATTGATATCACATAAATTTCAAACCAACTTCACAGGTGGAGCTGCGGTGGATGCTTGCCGATGTGTCTCCAAAGTCCAGAGTCCAACAAGACTGCTACAGACTTCAAAGTCTATCCAGATTCCAGAATCCATTAGAGAGTCGAGAGTCGAGACGTTGTGGGCTCCCGGCTGTAGCTTGTAGCGGCTAGCCTGTCACATCAACTGCCATCTGAGATCGACAGTGATAGAGCGATATCGATACTTATTACATTGGAACTTGGACTTAAAGGCTAGAACTAGCTGTACTGGCCAATAACCATCGTAGCAGCACACCAATGACTGCGGTGCCATCAACGGCTGGATTCCACCAGGTACAGAAGCAACTACAAAGCTCCACTTGGAGTAGACGGCCCAAAAGTAAAATTTGCCTTCAATCAAGTATTAAGCGGTGAACAAGTGAAAAAAAGTAAGGCAAAAAAGTACTTTAAAAGACTTGATACCAAACAGCAACCAATGCTGCAACACCAGCTAACCCACAATATCACAGTGGATAAATTAACCAGCTGGATTTGTTGATTGTTAATACTTGTAGTACTACTACTACTATATATTACATACTACACATATGTAAATTGCTACCTGTTGTGGTCCCTACCGCCATGATAAACGAAAATCAGCCAAACTAAAATAAAGCTGTTATTCACAACAACCAACAATAACTGCGCTCACCACCTCTGTCAGCCGTCTGTGCACCACAATCACACGCTCTACGCACACCTGTTTATTTACAGCACTTTTTTGCTTTCGACACAGGTGTAGCTTACTTCTGGATACAAGAGCTTTCATTACAGGTTGTTTATTTCGCTAAATAGCGTATCCCTTTCACTGCTACCACCCTCTGCTCTTGCGCTGGCGCTCAAGGTGTTTTGTATCAGATTCTACAGCTGTTGCTAATTCTACACACTCACAGGCAAACCACTGCCAAAACTTGTGCAGCGCTTCAAAGATAATAATCACAAGCAAAATACCTGTGTGTTTTTTTTTTTTTTTTATTTGAAAATTTGAATATTAGAGTTACTATTGTTATTGCTTTACAACATCCTCATATCATGTTACCACAGCTCTCACCAGTAGTGAAAAGACCTTTGGTAGATACTGAGCAACCACTTGTTACCCATCTTATATACAAGTTAGACTCCTTGTTGCATTCTATACCACACTCTGAAGTGGAGACCAATTCTGTTTTTATTAATGTCAGAAAAGCTTTGATTAATATATCCTCCGCTTCCGTGTTGTCTTTTGATTTGGTTATTGAATGCTCTTTGCATTTGATCCAAGATTTGATGGATACAGAGCCTGATATTCCATTAAGACAATACAATCTTAGAACTTTATCTTTATTAGTTGTGGTTATTAGATTATTAGCTGATCTAACTAAAGTTAATTGGGATGCAAGAGAACCACCAAAGAGAAAATTTAGTGAACACAGTGTTGATTCACTGGATTCTTCAACTTCGGAAAGTTCAATCAATCAAGTTGGTATTGCAACTTCAAGAATTGATCATCATTCTGTTCAACCAAAACCTTTATTACCAGAAAATGCTTCCCAGTTAATATTATTGATGACAAAACTGAAATCAACATATAAACTTGTTCAAGAATTGGCTCATATCAATCGAAGATCTGTTAATAAACATAATAGCAGTAATAATGTTCAAAATTTTTCAAGTATAAATTCTTCTGATAACTTATCAAGCAGATTGATCATTGATGAAATTGATAATAATTGTGAGGTAATAATGAGATTTGTTGCTGCATCAAACCCAAATACTTTTTTACATTTCACCATCTCAAAATTGAATGCTTTGAAAACAAACAGCATTTCTGAAAATGATTTTGTTCCTTATTTGGAATTATATTCGGCTGTTTATTTGAATGAAAAATATTTACTGGAATATTTAAAACATTTGAGATCAACTTTAATTGCTTTGAAAAAATCTGCTTATCATCAATTATTAACTACTTTCTTTATGAAATCAGTTAATATTTGGATAGCTTCAAGACCTCAAGAATTTTTGAACTGTTCTGGGTTAGAAACAACTATTTCTGATCAAACAGAGACCTTATTTGAAGATATTGTCTCTTCAATGGAAAATAACAGAAACTCAAGTTCTTCTCAATTTAATTCAAGACAATTTAAAAGTTCATATAGGTTTTTGGCTTTATTATTAACATTATGTCCAAAAGCTTTCCAGGATTATATGAATGGAGGTTTATCAAAATCGAAAAATAATACTTTACAAAAACTGAAAACTTTTGGAGTTTCTTCAATAAATAAAAAGCAGAAATTACTTTCATCAATTTTCAAAAATTTAGAGAATCATGGTTCAAAAGAATTGATTGATAATAATATTCCAGTTTTAGAAAGCTTGGATTTTTTAGTTTGTATTTCAAATATTGCAGCTTCAGTTTATCCGTATGATCCAAGTGCTGTTATTGTGGAATTCTCATTATTTTCTGCTCCTATTGTTACAAAAGTTTTAGGGAAAGTGGATTCAACAAGATCAAATTTCCCAACTTATACATCTACTACATTTGAAGCTCAATTGATCAATGAATTGAAATTGGAATTCTATTCAAGTCTTTGTGTTTTAAATACAAAAGACTTTGTTCCTCAAATTCTAAATATTTTATCAAATGATCAAGCTTCTTTAGAAACTTTAAGTTTAATCACTTCTATTCTGATAACTTTTTCAGCTTCAATAATTTTAAAAAATTCATCTGAATTATTTGTTGATAAGTTGTTACCTCTTCTAAGAAGTGTCATGACAAGAATGGGAAAATTAATCGAAGTTGGTAATGAATTTGAACAATCTTTTTCATTAAATAGATCTCCTTCAATTGCTTCATCAAGTTCAAAAACTGATAGAGCCTCTTCTGCCAGTATTGCCTCAGATCAAACTTCAAAGGCCAATTCTCAAAATACCATAATAAGAGCTGATAAAATCATTAAAGAATCAACAAGACATATTTTGAAATATCATCATAGTCAATCTTCAGGCGCTTCAAATCAATCGTCTCAACAACTAGCATCACATCAAGACTCTCAATCTTCACAACATGATTCTCCACAACATCAAGTTTTGAACTCAAATATCTCCATTTCTTCTTCAACTGATGATATCTCCCATTATAGTAATACCGATTTACCAAGAGAAATCTTATCAAACGCTTTTGATATTTTTAAAAAACATCCTCATTATTATTTTGCGTTAACAAATTCGGAACATATGACTCCAAAGGAAAAATCAAACTACTTGGTTAAATTTTCAGCTGATTTTTTGGAACCTTTATATATTTCCATTATTGATTCAAACCATAGATTATTACAAGCTGCAACTTCTTTTATTTTCAGTTTTATTAGTGTCTTAGACATTCCAAATGATTTTGATTATATTTTAAGCAGTTATTCTGGGACTTGTTTAATGATTGGATATTTTACAAGAGCTTTGATTGATACCACTCCATGTGATCCAAGAAGAAAAGGTCATATTGAATTTTTTGTTAGATTATTGGAATATAGAGTCTCATTATTCACAGTTCTGGAACATTATGATAACTTTGAAACTGTTAGAGCTTTAGAGTCTGATCATTATAATGGTATAATCTTCCTTGTTAAACAAGCTGTTTTGATAGTTTTATGCTCTCCAGACTTGGAAACTTATAGTTATATCAAAAGAGGTTATAAAGCTTTGGAAAAAGAGTTGACTTACAATGCAGAAAGAAATCATATTACTTTATGTAATGATGCATTTTTGAGAACTATTGCTCATGATACAAGCTTAAATACTGGTACTGTTGCTTTACAGAAGAATATTAGAAGACATTTTTTCAAATTTGAAACTCCTAGTTATTCATTAGTTAAAACTTGGCTAAGAATTTATGAAAGATGGCATCATTTTGCTTCAGTTGAAGATTATAAGATTTTATCCAATGGAGAAATTGAAGAATTTAGAAACTATGCTGGATTCTTAGCTGCAAGCTCAGGTATTTTCTTAAAAGAGCCTGGTTGCGCTGAAGGTTTCACCCAATATATTAAAGATTGCATTTTAGAGAAAACAGACTTTTTCTTGAATAAACAGTTGGAATTATTATGGAATGATGATTTAAGAACAAGAGAAAACGCAAGAGAAATTTTAGCATTTGAGACTAATCCTTTGACTTATGCAAAATTAACTAAAGTTCTTGTTAATTCTGTTAAAATCATTGAAAATAAATCAGAAAATGGAGCAATTGGCCAAAAAGAAAAAATCTTTATTGATCATTTGACTGGAATATTCAAAGCTATTTTACAGAATGGTTCAAAATTGACCTTATTTTCAGTATCAGCTCATATTATTGAATCCTGTTTAACCTTGACTAAAATCATCAGTGACATTCCTTTAAATGATATTCCTGGTTTGAAATTGAGAATCAAAATGTCAAGTCTTACACAATCTTTAGAAACACATAGTGGTTTATTAGTCAGTAAAGCTGGATTTAAATTGAGAAATCAATTTTTAAGAAATGTCTATGGCTGGTTTGATTATGCTGTCAATTCAGAATATAAAATCAATGAGCATTGCTCATCTGAAGATGTTCCTTTACCTGCTGGACTTTTAGTGAAAAACGAATACATTTATATTGATTTGATTGTTGAAAGTGTCAAAGCTTTAGCTTTGATTCTGGATACTCTGTTATTAGAAGCAACACAAGTTATGAATGAAAAAGAATCAAAGATTTCAAAAGCAAATATTTTCAGTATTTATTTCAACACTTTTTTAAAAGCTTTAGAGAGATTCAGTAATGTTGAAGCTTTTTCCGTGTCATCAAGACATAAGATAAGTGTTATTTCTGAGCATATTATTGTTTGTTTGACCAATTTGTTGAAATCCAATGTTGATGTTGGTCTACCTTATGCTCTTCCAATTGGTTATAATCAAAACTGTGCCGTCAGAATCGCATTTTTGAGAGTTTTCATTAGTATTGTCAAAAGTTATAATGAAAGACAGTCTTTATTTGAAGGAGCTAAAATGAAAGATATATTTGAAGATATTTTCAAAAAATCATTGATTAATCCTCATATTTTGTTAGCAAGTACAAGAGCTTGTACAGCTGCTAATGCTGCTGGTTTATCTACTTCTTTTGTTTCTTTTTCAGATGCTTTGAATCAATCTGCTAACTTGGTTTCTTTATTGATTGAAGATGAAATCATGTCTGCTTCCAGTTATGCTGATTTACTAAGAAGAAATAGTTTTGCAAGTAAAACCTTATCAACATTTGGCAGAGTAAAAGGTCATGATTATTTATTGGAAACTTTGACACCTATTTTAACAGAAATAAAGAATTTAGATGATCATATTGATTTTAAACTTGAAGTTCCTGAAGAAAATACTTCTCAAAATTCAGAACAATTTATTATATTTTTGAGAAAGTTAATTGATACATTATTACAATCAGTTGATACTTTACCAATCGAGTTCAAAAAAGTGTGTTCAGTCATCGCAAAATCCGTGGAATTGAAATTCCCAGGGTCTAGTTTAATTGCAGTTGGTTCTTTCATATTCTTAAGATTCTTATGTCCAGTTATTGTTAATCCAGATAGTGAGAAAATTTGTGATGTTCCAAATCGTCTAGTTCAAAGAAGATTTTTATTGATCGCCAGAGTTTTGCAAAATATGGCCAATGGTTCTTTGAGTTCTCTAAAATGGCCTTTGTTACAATCAAAAGGCGAAGAATTGAAAGAATTGAGTAACAAACTTTTTAAATATTTGGAATTATGTGCCGAGTATGATGAAAACCATGTTTTTGAAGTAAAATCTGCTCATGATGCCGAAGAGAACGATTTAAAATATCTTCATACTTATACATATGAACATTGGCATGAAGTGAGAAAATCGTATTTGGACACTTATACCTCACCAAAAGATATTGAGGATGGATTAGAAATTGCTGAAAGCATCGATCGATTTTTATTTGCTTTCGGTCAACCAACAATTAGTTATGGTTTTGAAATTCCAAACTCCATTACTACTGAGTCACATCCTGAACTCTATGATTTAATGACTACTTATTCCTCAAGAAATCTTGGCCCTGTTTTGGACACTTCGTTTATTCATCAAGGTATCAGTACAGATGGTACAGGTTTAATTGTTTTAACGGTTAATGAATTGCAATACTTGAAAGATTTGAATCCAGAATTACCGCTTTATAGATTCTTTCAAATTGCATCAAAAGTTTGGAATCAAAAATTCTATATTGTCTATGACTGTACTGGTCATGATTCAAAGTATTTCCCAATTCGTATCATACAATTACTTTCAAAATTAGCGCCTGATGAAATGAGACAAAACTGTGAAGGAGTCATTTATTTTAATGTTTCTTCAATGTTTTACAAAGGATTAAAAGGGTTATCAAAAACTCCAGTAGAGTTTTTCAACTCTGGTAATTGTTCTTTTAAATTTTTATCAGTTAGAGATGACCCAAAAGTTGTCAAAGCATTAAGTTTATCAAGTACTTCTCTAAGAATTTATGAAGATGTTAGAGTTAGATTCCATGATGTTTCACTTTATCAAGCAGAACATACTAGATTGATTCCAATTTCTTTGAAAGTTGGTAATGAACATTTACAATTTTGTCAAGTTACTCCGCACTACTTGAGAATCAATGAAACTAATAAGGAGGTTTTTCCGGTTGATGTTGTTCCATTAAAAGATGTTGTTTCTATTGAAATGTCTGAAACCACTGGTGTTTCTAATGAATTGACTTTAAGAACAAAAGAAGGTAAAACTTTTGTGCTCACCTCAACCAAAGCTTTGGAAATTGTTAGATTGTTATATTTCACTAAAAATAGAGCAAGTGAATCGTCTCAAAAAATATATAGAGATGATAGTGATAAAACATTCAGCAATATGTTGGGTCAATTGTTCAACATTATCTTTTTGGGTTTAACATCCTCATTACACGAAATTCGTGGTATTTCTTACAATTTATTAGCAGTTTGTCAAGAACATTTGAATATTCAAATTGATAGACGTCTAGCTTCATTTTCAGAGGTTTATTTCCCAGCTGATTATAATGCGTTTGTCATTTCAACATCTGAGTATCTAGCAAAAAAATCTCCAAATGTTACATTTGACATGATTTCTGGATTCATTCATGTTTACAGAGAAACGAATCCTCGTCAAAAATTGTCAGCTTTGATCTATATTTCACCATGGATTTCAAATGTTTATGATCATGTATTTTTATCTGATCCTGAAAATGGACCAAGTTATGTTTCTGAAATGGTTCGTGAATTGTTAAACTTATCAGCTATCGATCCGTTGTTTACAAATGATTTTAACACTTATATTTGGACAAAATTATCATTGGAACCAAGATTAGAAGAAATTTTGATCAATGAAGTTGTTTTAGCAGCTATTGATCGTGAAGCTGAAGGTGCAGATTGGAAATCAGTCACCTCCATTTTAACAACTGCTCCAACAGTTGAATTATGTGGTCATGTCATCCAAAGATTGAGGGAAATTTCTCATATTCCATTTCCAAATGCAAATGGTGGCTATTCAATTGCTGCTCATAGTGTCTGGATTGAAATTACAGTTTTAGTTCAGATTTGTGTTACGCTATTTTTTGATTCATTACTATTTGCAGAAATGTTCTTACCCGATGTTCTTTATATTGTTACAGTACTAATTGATGTTGGACCAATGGAATTGAGACTTGCTAGTCATCAACTGTTATTGAACTTGTTGCACTCATTTTTAACAAAACCAGATTTGAGTTCAACCAATCGTGCTAGATTGAAAGAAGTCATACACCATTTTACATCTGATAGATCTAAAATCTTATTTGGTTTGAATAGAGACAATAATGATAGTCTTGGTTTAGATATTGCATCTTTTTCCACAAAACTAAGTGCAATGGAATCATTAGTTGGATTATTATTACAAGTTATTGATGTTACTGGAAGCGGCTCTAATAAAGTTGTCTGGACTGCAAGATGGAACAGATATGTCATTGATTCAGCTTGTAAGAAAGATTCGGTTTTAAGAGGAAGATCATTTTTATTGCTGGGTGTTTTATCTAAGCATGGAGTTACTGATGATTTACTTGTCAAGGTTCTTGAAATGGTTGCAGAAGTGTCCACAGAAAGTATCACTGATCCTAAATATGGCTATTTGGCTATTTGTACGGTTTTTTCATTTAGCAGAATGGTACTTGGTTTATTACCAATATCCCCATTTTTCACAAAATTATTCTGGTTATCAATGTTAATGACACATTCAGAACGTATATCACTTTATCAAAGTGCATTGCAATTTATGACTAATACATTAATTTCAATGGACCAAAAGGAACAATTTGTTGATTATGATGTTATTGGAACATTGATAAATGCAAAAGCAGAGTTTGAAGATTTGGTTAAGGTTATCGAAGAAGAAGATGGAATTATAGCAGATAGATCTAATCTAGATCAAGTGTTATTGTTTTATGCCAACAAAGGTTTACAAGTTCCACACGCGAAAGCTGCATCAATCGAATCAATCAAATCTATTTCCTTGATCAGATATAAAAATGAAATGAAGAGACGTGCAAAATTTCCAGGAACCGAAGAAGATAATGGATATGTTTGTTTTTTTGTTGCATTATTCTTTTTGTTGAAACCAAATGATTTACTAGATATTTTCAAACAATCCAATATTTGTGATGATTTCATTCTTTTAGAAGATAATGTTAAATTACCAAAGATTGTTGCTGATTATATGTTATCAGATACAGATAGTTCACAACTGACAATGCTTCAAGCAATTCGTTATTTCAAATATGCACAACCAAATGAAAAATCTATGTTAAAATTTTTGGCTTTATATAGATACATTGGGAAAAAAAGACCACATTTATTATTGAAATACTATTTTGGATTGAAGGAGACTTTTAGAATGATGGTTGCATCACCAGACACTCCTGTTCAAATATTGAATGAGATTTTGAAATTAGCATCAATGGCATGTGTTCTACCCGGTTATGAAGATGATGTTACTCCAAAAACTAAGTTGATTGATCTGATGACTAAACATAACTTGATTGGTATTAGAAATTATAGATTCACTGATCCAAGTACATTTGGAACAGCAACAAATAAAGCTAAACAATATCGTGGACCAGTGATGAGACAAATTGTTTCCAGAATTGCAAATTCTAAAGTTGGTTTTGATTGAAATTGAAGAACAAGAAGAAAAACATATTTTTTGCTATTAAAGTTAAAGACATTATTTTAAAATAACTTTTAAACAATTGTCATTCAATTTATTGTTTCAAATACTTTTTTGCATTTAGAAGTTTTACAGGATATTAAAGTATTTAAAACAAGTTTATTTTTGAAGAGTCAATTTTATAGATTACTATTGATATTACGTTATTATTATTATTATTATTATTATTATTATTATTATTATTATTATTATTATTATTATTATTATTATTATTATTATTATATTTTTATTATTTTCATAATCACCTTGCATGCCGTAATATTACAGTCTATATATTTCAATCATTTAACGACGTTTATGATTGAACTTATTATACAGTTTTTCAAATTCAGATTTATTTAGTTTATAAAGTGACATAGTTGCCTTTGCATCTTCAACAGAAGAATGTTGACCTGTTTGAATTTCCAACCCTAAAAATTCTTTTGCTAATTTTTTTAAAGCTGGAGCTTTATTTCTAGAAATCTTTCTATATGTTGGTAAAGAACTAGTATCTCTAATCATAAATTTTGGATGAGAAATTTGTAGAATTTTCAAATCATTTTGAATAGCATGACCAATTAATATTTTCCCTTCTAATAGTTTAGAAACTTCAGCTTGTGCTTGTTTGAAACTAATAGCATTTTGCATATCAGAAGGTTTAATTCCACTTATCCAAGTTCTCCAATCAGTAACTTTATCAATTGGTTGAACAAATTTATCATAAATAACATGATTGTAAAAATTCACCATAGAGACTCTTGCTAACACAGATTCACTCCCATCAGGACCAACACCAACAAATTCACAGTCCATAGCAATATATTTCCCTATAGATGCTTGCTTTTGGTTTAGATGAGTGGTAGTAGCAGATTTTGGAATTGTAATATTGTATGTTTTTGCAGCATCTTCAATCGATATATCATTTTCATTAGCCCATTTCACTAGATCTTCATATGATTTGATTTGTGTTTTATTTTTTTCATATGCATTTATTTTGGAAATTGTTGACTGTTTCTGATCTATAGTTTTTGTTATTTTATCAATTATTGATTTTGTAATATTACTATTATTCGTCTTTTTAGCAGGTTTTGTCTGTTTGGATACACCTTTTGATTCTTTTTTCGCTAATTTTGTGGATTTCTTTAGCTTCAACCAATTGGATGAAAGTAATGGTTTGCTGGACATTGTTATTGAGCTTGTATTTTAGACTAGAGAAGAAATTATCTACAAAAATAAACTTTAACTAAAGAGAAGGAAAAAAAAAAAAATTGTTATAATATTCTATTAGTGGCCGTATCAGCATTACATAATAACTGACAAATCGCAATAGCCTGATAATAATCTATGATGATGAATTATTCCATTGTTGTGTTCATTTTATAGGCTTGCACCAACAACTGCAGTTTATTGATGATCTCGTTTGACTTCTGTGAGTTTATGGCTTCAAAATCATACCTTTTCGGTCCATTTGCCTTCATAACAACAATTTTGAAGTTTTGTGGAACTCTTTTAGAAACTTTACAAGAAATTATTTGACTTATATGGAACGTTGTTGTTTTATAAGTGTTGTTTTCATACCAGTTTTTATCATCTTTGGGGATAACGTAAACATATTCACCATCAATTGCAAATATTCTTTCATGTCGATTTATGAATGACATTGGTAATCTTCTCCAAACAGTGTATTTATGATATTCTGATGAAATCATGTTTGGTAATAATGAACTATCATTTAGAATACTTGATTTTGATTTTTGACTCTTGGAGAATGATGAAGAAATCAATGAATGTTTTGAATTGTTTCTAGTTTTAAAAGAGCTTGATAATCCATGTTTTGTAAATGAAGAAGCTAATTGTTTTGAGGATGACGAAGGACGTCTTTGTAAAACTGGAGGAACAACCGTTGTTGGTTGTGGTGTTGATTCATACTCATTCTGATTTTCATGATCTGTATGAATGACATTTTTAGTTAAATCATGAGGTGTTAAACCAGAATTAATGGTGGCTAAACTAATTTCATTATTCAAAATTTTCTTCTTCTTTAAATTTAATTCACGGCTTTTCCTCTTTGTTAGTAATTCCAAATTATATGAACCATCAAGCGAACTGATTGAATCATTTAGATCTAATTGTAAATCCTCACCAACAACTTTTAAAATATAATCATTTGGATCTAAATCTTTCAATTTGCAAGATTTAACTAGAATTTCATTCAATTTTGAAGTCACTTGAACATCTAATTTTATGAAATTTGAATCAAATTTGAAAGGGTAATCAAATATCTTAACAGTAACAATTTTAGAATCTTTAATATCATTATCAATTTTAGGAATAATAGTTTTATAATAATCAGCTTGACGGATTTTTTTCTTTGAAAAAGTTCTTGAAATTGATAGTATTGAACTTGATAATGGTGTCGATGATGGCATAACAATTTCTTCAATAATTTCTGAAGGTAATGGAGTAAGATTCTCATTAATTAAAAAATCATTATTCGAAACTTCCACCAAACATAACTCATTTTCACCATATGAACTGATTTGTTTTGTTCTATCTAAAAGACCAAATGATCCTTCAAATGGTTCACCATCTTCATCAACTAGTTTAATACACCATTTATTTGGGTTTAATAGGTTATTATTAGAATCATTGTTAGTAGACTTTTTAGTGAGAATATCAAGAAATTTTAATTTTGAATTTAAAATTTGATATAAAATAAATCCAATAGTTTCAAAAACCGTTATTGATTTTCTAATTTTGATATCTAATACTTCTAAATTTGGTAAGTGAATTTTCAAAATTAATAGGTCATTTTTATTCAAATTTTCTCCAGATAAAATTTTGAAAAAATCTAATGGATTAGTATTTGATTCATTTGAATTTGAGTTGAAAATTTGAGATAATGAAGATTTTTTCAATTGTTGTTTTGGAATTTTAGTAATATCAATCTTGGGAAAAGATAGTTGTTCATCTTGATTTGGTAAAAAATTCAAATTTGAGTTAGATTTTGAGTATCTTAAATTATTAATTTTATTTGAAAATTGTGAAGAGTTTAGTTTTTCAATATAAAGAGATTCTGATCTTTTTTTCTTTTTGTAGTCCAAAGACTTTTTGTTTTTCAGGGATGACGATAAATTAGAAACATGTTGATTTGATTCAATTGGAGTTATCAAATCATCATTCAAAATATCACCATCATCAGTAAAATCTGAATCTGCTAATAAAATTTCATCATCGTCCATTGAAGAGATTGAGTTATTTGAATATAAATATTTATTGGTTCCATTCAATTTATCAATGGATGGGCTAGTTATCAGATCATCAGAATAATTCTCTTCAATTAAAATTCCTGATTCATTGATTGTATTTTTCCTCAATGATTTTTGATCATTTGATTTTGAATCATTATCATCTAGTCTATTAACTTTTTGTTTTTGTTGTTTTAATTGTTGGTTATTATCATTATCATCATTGTCTATTGTATCATTAGTGGTGTCATTATTATCAACATCATTGTTATCATTATTACTAAAATCGTTATCATTATTATCATCACTCAAATTCCCTGATTCATTATCGCCAATATAGTCACCATCTTCTTCTTCATTATTATCAGTATCCAAAGTATCGTCTAAGTCACTCAAATCACTTTCATCCATTAAAGAACTTGATAAATCATCATTAGATTTTTTCAATTTTTTGGGTATAACATTAGTTGAACTTGATCTAAATAGTTTTGAAAATTGAGGGATTGAGGATTTTGTAGGCTTGGGTATAGATATAACATGACGATGACCATCTTCTTTGATGGTTTGTAAGAAAGAGTTTCTAAAACTTTGAACTTTTGAAGTTTCATTAGTATGAATTGAGCTTGCTTCAGAAATTGAATCAGGAGGGTGAGTGTCTTTACTGTTGATGTTTAATGCTGGTATTTTTTTTAGTAGGTCTTTGACATAATCCAGTCCTTTCTGTTCATCTTCTTGATTCGACTGTTGTTTTGTATCTTGAACTGTTTTAGTATTATTATCATTAGTATCATTATTATCATTATCATTATCATTATCATTATTATTATCATTGATGTCAATGTCATTATTTGTTTCATTCAATTGATTAAATAGATCTTGTTTCAACACAACAGAACTATCATTGTTTATGCTGTCACTATCATTGCTATAATCCTTATCAATAGTATTATTATCTTTGATATTATTATTACTGATAAACTTCCGCATCAACTCCTCATCATCCAACACATTCACTGGAATAGGCGGTGACTCCATATTGCTAAACAGTGTCTCCATCTCTTTGGCTCTCTCGTGGCTCACGAACCGGTGGATGTTGATATCTATGAAGTTCTCATCCAAATCGTGTGCAATGAACGGCCGCATGATCCTGCGCACTTGGTCGCTGTCCACGCTCCGCAAAAACTGTGCACGCATCTCGTTGAGCAGCTGCTCGCGCTGCGGTGCCAGCGACATGATCTGCTGCGAAATTGGAGGCAAAGAAGAAGAATGGTGGCAATTTGTTTATTTATTTTTGCTTATTTTCTTAATATGTCACGTGACTTAACACGTGGTTGGAACAATCTATTACATTAAAATAACAATTATTACAGATAGTTCTATAAAAGTTAGTTCATTACAACACTAAAACTATCACCAATCTGTCTATTTTAACCAAATATCAAAATTCCACTTGGAACAACGGGAAAACTCAAATTTCCATCCCGTCCAATTAAAAGAATAAAAAAAAAAAAACCAATTTTTCGTCCATAGAAGGAGAAAAAAAAAAAATCAAATTTCGAACAAAATAAACAATTTTAACATTTTTTCTGTTTTTTTTGGAACTTGAGAAACTCATCAAAATGGCCATCACTTACGAAATCTTTGGCAGAACTGTCCCTTCCAGAAACGTGTGTTTTTTTTTTTTGCTTTGCTTTATTTTTCATGGTTTCTTATGAAATATCACTTTTTATTAATACTAACCAACCAACTCTAGATTGCTCTTGCCACCATTGGTGCTTTAGTCCTTGTTGCTGCACCAAACCCATTTGCTGCTAAAAAACCATTAGAAGCCAAAATTGATGCTTCCTCTCCAGAAGAAGAAAAATTCATTTTGGATTACATTAAAAAACATACTGCTGAATCCAAACATTAGGAAGATTTGTCTTTGCTGGACAGGATATTTTTTAGAGTATGAATTATAGGAAAACGTGTATGAATATAAACTATATGAAAAGAAAAAAAGAAAAAAAAGGCTGTAGAGATTGTATATTAGTTATAGTGTTTTTTGATTTTATTTTATTTTATTTTATTAACTATGTTACATACATGATAAAAATCCAAGATTAAAACCTATTTCTTAAATAAAGCTTCATTGGACAATGGATCAACAGCCAAAACAGACTCTCTTTTCTTGATTTTCAAGGCAACAGAAGCATCGTTTCTAGCTCTAGCTTCTTCAGCCTGCTGTTGTTTCAATTGAGCTCTAACAAAATTTGGACTAACATATTGTTTATTCTCATAAATCTTGGGTCCTCCAAAAGAACCTTCTAATATTATGATTGGAGTTAAAACAAATCTTGGTCCAATTTCAACTAACGATATATCTTTTTCGTCTCTGTTTTTAACTTCTTCAGCTTGCTCCAAAATTTGATAATTTCTTATCCAAACTTTTCCGTCAACAATAGAGAAAGACATGACATGGTCAATAAATGGTTTCACTTTTCTTGAAGTGGGTGGAACACCAAAAGTGTGAATAAATAACTCTTTCATCAATTTAAAATGAGCTTCATTTTCAAAAGATGAATCAAATGATAAAATAGGTCTGGAGCCTTTCAAGCAGTTACCAGTAAAATTCAACTCTTCTGTGTTATGAATGTTTTGCACATAGAATTTAATGGTTGGACCATTAGGTGGTTTGGATAACCACATGTATAAATCCTGGTGTTTTCTGGCTTCAAAATATAAAACATTGTTACAGTTGTACAATTCTGCAATTTCATTTAGTTGTCCCAGTTGCTTCTTCCCGTCTAGCTTAGGTTCTTTTCTAGCGTGTGGCAACAACTGGTAAAGATCGTTGATCAAGTAACGGTGTCTGAAAGTGATACCTCTGGAAGAAATAAGCAAGACACGCTGTCTGTTAATGGATTTTTTCTGCTCAATCTGGGCCTTGTTTGATTTGTCACTGAGTGCTTTGTAGATCGCAGACATTTTCTTCTTGTGAGGTTCTAATCTGTCTGCAAAACTGCTTTGAAATTTAAATCCAACAGTGAAATAAAATAAAATAAAATAAAATAAAATAAATTTTTTTTTTTTTTTTTTTTTTTTTTCACATACACACTAAAAATTTTCTGCTTATTGTTTTTACCCGTCGATTTTCAAAATTTTCTACTTTATATTGGAAAACTACTGAAGAAACCGATGAGCAAAGTTGAGAATCAGCTGTTCAGCAGCATTGCAGCTGCGAATTACACACATGCAGCTTCTTTGTGCCAGCAATTGCAGCAAAAACATCCGAATTCCGGCTACTGGAAGGTCATCAATGCCCTTATCGAGTTTAAGAGTGGCAAAGAATCATCAGCCTTGAACAATATCAAGCTGATTGTTGACTCAATCCCAATAGATATAAAGACATTGAATGCTCTTAATGAATTATTGTTGATTACGGGTCAGTACAACGAATCGTTCCAAATTTATGAGAATGCAAGTAAAAAGTTACTCACTGTTAATGGTCAAACTAAACAACTATTTGAAGTCCTAACCACATGGTTCCATTTAGGTTGTAACCATTCTAATGTCAGAGTGTTGCAAAAAGCAGCAATGGCTTTGAAAAACTCAAATAATAGACGGTTGTTTAGAATCTGGGCATCGTTTTGTTGTTATTTGGTTAGTGTATCTTCAGATGCTACCGATTTAGAGACAACATTGTTCCCTAAACTAGGGTTGAAAACAATGGAAAATTTAAAACCGTTCACTTTGGATCAAGAATTGTATGTTTATGTTAAACTATTAGAGAAAAATGGGTTATTGAAAGAACTAGTTCAGGAGATTTTACAATTCTACTCCAATGGGACTCAATTAGAGTTAACTCTTCAAATCTTGTTGATCGATACATTGTTTAAATTGAAAGACTATGAACTGTTATATAAATGGTGTCATATAATTTTGGAAGATTATAAACTGGATGATTTCCATACTTGGAAGTATCTAAACACCTGTTGTGTTGAATTAAGTAAAGATGATCATTATGAATTTTTGAAATCTTTTGGTAATACAAGAAATGCATTGCTTGCTACAATTGACTATGAAACTAAAACTGGTGCAAATATAACCAAATCCGTTGTAAATTATCTAAATTCATTTGGATCCAAAAATTGTGCATTTGTTGATCTAAAATTCATTTTATTACAGGTACCAAGTCCAGATAATTTACTTGAATGGTTTGAACCTCAATTGAATGAAATTAAAAATTTAAAAGATTTAACTTTGTTAGTTAATTATCTAAGATTCAAAATTTTCTTGAATAAAGATTTATTATTGGATAATGAATTCATCAGTTCATTAATCACTCATTACGTCAACTACAAATCATTATTTAACTCGAAATCAAATAATGATTATTTTATTGGCGATGAGTTGTTATTATTCACTGTTCAATCTTTACTACTACAAGATTTCTCAATTTTGAATATAACAAAATCAATATTAATTTTGGAAAAAGCTGTTACCAAAGATGCACATGAACCTCATCTAAGACTTTGGTTGATACAATTATATGAATTGTTGAACTGTCATTCAAAAGCCATGGGTCATTATGATACTTTACAAATTAAAAATATTCAACATGATATTCTTGATCATTATATTTTATCAAGATTATCTTCTAAAACAACAAAACAATCAGAATTAAATAAAATCACCAAATTTTATGAAGAAGGTGATATGGAATGTATCTATTATACCAAAATTGGTTTCAATAATTCAGTTTTTAATAAATTAGAAGGAATGATTGAATTTCAAAAAAAATTAACAAATTCTTTCATGAGAAAACATTCAGTTTTACAAGGTTTACAAATTGGTAAAAATATTGATGATAAAACTGTCTTTAATAAATTTAATGATATATTACTTCAATTACCTCCAGCATCATTAAATTTGACTTGTGATAATAGAGATTTTAAGATTTTTTGGGATTTTGGTATATTTGAATCAATTGAAAAATTAGAGTCCAAAATTTTTAGTAATATCCCTAAAAATGGGTATAATGAACTAATTGAATTACAAGAGTCAATGATTTCAATTAAATCAATTCAAAACTTTAATCTAGATGAAGTTGATTTATCTTCATTAACGGTTTTAGAAAAATGGGTTTTCCAAAATATCTCTTATTTATATAAATTTTTAACCACTGGGGATGAAACACAGTATGATAATTTTAAGAAAAATATTAAGGTGACACCAGATACTCCAAGTGGATCATTGTATTGGATTATCCTTCATGATTTTGTTCAACAGATTTATCTTAGAAAATCGATTATAAAAATGATAAACAATGGCAGTAATAACATTCTTGTTGATAAGAAGACACTAAGTGAAATTAAACGCTCATGTTTACAAAGTCTAGAGTTGTTAAGGGACGATCAATTGATCTTAAGAAGTGAGATTACATATGCAATTGAATATTTTGGTAAAAAATTGGTTAAAGATGAGATGTTGAAACAACTTGAAGTTTCGTCTGGGTTTATTCGTGATGTTTGTGATTCTATTAGTTTTGCTAATGTGAAGTCTTTGGAACAGATGAAATCTTTATAGAATTCTTCTTTATATATGGAAAGAGAAAAAAAAAGGTTTAAATTAATCGGTTTTTCCTCTAGTTTTTTTTTTCGTTTTGTTTTTCCCGCATTATACGTAGCAATCTGTTTGATGTAGTTTTTTCAAACGACTGAATTCAAATTTTGTGCTCAAAAATCCCCAAATTCTCAACTTTTATTTTCAGAATTTTGATGCCTTTTATGAATTGTGAAGAAAAAAAAATATATATAAAAAAATCTAAATTTTTTCCAATATCAACAACTCCAATCTTTAAACTGAAAAAAAACAAGGAGATTTGATCGTCTGCTCGTCTTCCAAACTAGCAAAAAAAAAACACACACATACAGCTCAGAAGTAACTTTCTGGTAGAACCTGCCTCTTTCAAAACATAACAATTGCAGAATAGGATATAGAGCAGTGATGTCGACTGGAATTGATATTGATATTGAAATGATGGACAATAATAATAATAAAAGGAAGAAGAAGAGTCAAGATCTTAGTTACGATTTGAATTCTATATTTCCACCAGAGATTTACTTTAAGATTCTTGAGTTCCAATTCCACAATTTCCTACAAAACAACACGTCTTCTATCTCATACAATATCTCTCATTTTGTCAAATCTAATCTACTGGTAAATAAAGTTTTCTATAATTGTGTTGTGAAAATCATTTATAAATATTGCTGTTTCAAAACACCACATACATTTGATATTTTTTTAAATACTTTGAAACAAAACGCACAATTGGGTGAATTGGTTAAAGTGTTAGATTTTCAAGAGTTTACATCAATTGGTTTGGGAAGAACTGGGAAAATGAATAAAGAGATTCAAATGGTCACCTCAAGAACTATTTTGGAATGTTTGAATTTGACTTCTAATTTGGTGGAGTTTTTAGCAAGTGAAAATATTAAAGATGATTTAGATGTTGAATTACTAAATTTTTTATTTAATAAGATGAATTCATTGAAATCTGTTGATTTTTGTGGATGTTCTGGTGAAGTTTTTGTTGATAATTTTAAACAGTTGAAATTTCATCAAATTAATGAAAATATCTGTAATGTTTCATTACATGATTGCACTGATTTAAGTGTAATAACTTTAGAAAACATTTTGATAAATTTACCAAATCTACAAAAATTAGATTTATCTCATACACAAATCACATCAACTATTTTAAATAAGATCCCTAAAACTGCCAAGCTAACACATTTATCATTAGCATATTGCATTCAATTAACAACAAGGGAACTAATTAATTTTTTCATCAATCATCCATCTATAACTTGTAGTCAATTGATTTGGTTGAATTTGCAATGTGATTCATCAACAAGTTCAATATTGAATAATAATCAATTGACTTTTCTTTTGAAAATGTTTGATTGTGATTTCCAATATCTTAATCTTGGTGGATTACAATTAACTTTAGAAAATTTACAATTAATTAAAAAAAAATTCTTGAATTTAAGAGCATTGGGAATTGCAAACAATGATTTTGATGTTAATACGCTGATTGATTTTTTGTCACCTCCAATGAAAGATAGATGTAATGGTGGTTTGACAGATAAAAGGAATGGATCATTTGTTTCAAATTATAGCTTTACCAGTATATCATCATTTAGTTCAATGAATTTAAGTTCTTCAACCAAAAATTCATCATCTAATTTATCATTCATTACAAATGAACCTTATCAAAAATTACAATATATTGATCTATCTAAAAATCCTTCAATAAATAGATGGAGTATTGATAATCCAAAATTTTTAAATTGTTGTCCATCATTGGAATGTTTTGAATTTTCAATCAATATAATTAATGATATAACAAACATTGGAGGGACAATTTCATATCATGATGATTTAACTCAAACCAAACCTTTGTGGAAAACATTTGATTCTGGTGGTAGAAGAGGCTGGTTATTTAAAGTTGATGATTTTAAAAATCCAGATAATTTATGGCAAATTGGGTTGATTGAATATGATATTGAAACTGGTCGTAAAATTATCAAGATTTTGAAACAACCTGATTTTTTAAAACTTGTCAATAAAAAAATTAGCTTGAGTAAAGGTGTGTTATTTGATGCTGATGAAACTTTTGGAGATTTGGAAAGAGGAATTTATAAGTATTATGGGATGAAAATGTGACATGAATGAACGAGACCTTTTTTTTTGCATTTAAACTTTTTAAAGTGTAGCTTGCAACCTTTTACAAATCTTCAGTGGTTTTCGGTTACATAACATGAAATTTATTATAATTAATATTATTAACAAGCTACATCTGTAAATTGCAATAATCATAATTTCCTACAAACAAATTTTACTTTCCTCATAGATAAAAAATAAAACTATCAATTAGAAAGACAAAACAGTAGAAAAAGCACAATGACCACCAGCAATCACAGCAGTATTGACGCTCTGATAGCATCAGCAGAAGTGTCGAGACATAGCCTGAACAAGGTAGTGCTAAACTACTTGTTATTTGAAGGTTATAAAGAATCAGCAATTAAATTCTCCAAAGAAGTTGGGATATCATTAGACACGCCCAATGAAGATAATTTGTTCTTGTTAGGGTTCAAATCAATAGAGAGAAGAATCCTGATCAAGAAGTTGATTTTAGAAGGAGATGTTGAGACTGCAATTGATAATGTTGATGTTTGGTATCCTGATTTATTGGAAACTAATGAATATTTATATTTCAAGTTGTTGCTATTAAATTTGATTGAGATGATAAGAAAACATATTACAGCTGGCTGTAATGGTGACAAGAATGACGCTGGTAATGAATTTATTATTCAGGTTATCAAATTCACTAAAGATAAATTGACAAATAAAGCAGTCAAAGATGTTAAATTTATGGAGGAACTGGAATTAACAATGACGTTATTACTGTATTCTAATCTAGAAGAGAAAGATTATCAAATTCCTGAGAAACTGGGATATTTATTAGAACTAAAATTAAGAAGAGAAATAAGTGACTTGGTTAATAAAGCAATTTTAATTAAGGAATCAAGTAAGTTCACGGGTCTTAAAAAAAAACACTTGATTACAACAACAACCAAACCAGCAATTCATGATAAATGTTTAAATGTGCTGGGAGATGTAGGCCAATTTGATGGGATCAACGATCAATTGATTGATTCTAATTTAAAAAAGATTTTGAAATTATGGATTTGGGGTGAAAATCAAGTCGGGAGAAGTGTGTTGGAATTACAATGATTTTGATAGTCATATTTACTTTATAGCTGGCTATATGCTGTATTTGTCTATGCGATTGGGTAAGGATTTAAAAGTGATTATGAAAACGGGTTGAAAAAAAGGGTTTATTTCGTATAACAGTACGGGAAAATAACACACTAAACGAGTTAAACTTTAGATTGTAAACATTCAATCTATTATTAAATCCATTGTCATTATTCCTCTTAAACTAAAAGTCATTGAGTCTCTACAACAACTTTCTTATTTTCGTTTATTCGTTATCATTTCTCATCTTTCACATCCACATTAAACAATGCTGCTAAAGTGGCTCCAGTTTCGACACCTAACAGACACAGCTGTATATCATCCTCTCTGATAGTCAATTCTTTCCCCTTGCTAAAAATATGAACATCATTAACTTTGAAAGATTGAACAAGACTCAGCTCTCTGTAAATCTGAGAATCTTTGAACAAATGATACAGTTTCTTTCTAGTAAACCCCAGGGTTGATCCCAGTTCTGGGTCTTCATTATCTTCAAAATCCTCAGGACTGAATTCAATATGATACCTCAATGGTTTACTTAACAATGGATCATTGAAGTTGTTATTATGAATCAAATTCCCTTTGAAATACAAATGAGCACAATGCACTGGTTTCTTAGAGTACAAAAATTCCTCATCATCGTCACTATAAACCGGTTTGTACCAACCAAGATGAACGATCAAATTGAATATTGTTTTATAAGTTAAAATCAGAACGAACAGCACGACTCCAATTGAGGTGATTCTTGCTGAAA
>JAJLVW010000056.1:39753-71247 GCA_030570535.1 Starmera pachycereana
TTTTTTTTTTTTTTTTTTTTTTTGTGATGAGATGATGACTTCTTTTTTAGAAATTATTTCAATTTGTAGCAAATTACACTTTCCAGTTTATTTTATCCTTTTTGCAAAGAAGTTTCACCACACGATGAGCTCAGCAAGAATCCCGGTGCGAAGATTTTGTACTTCTCAGTGCAATTTCCAGCTTTGGACCACCATTTTCAAGGCAAAACCAGATCCAATTTTGGGTATTAATGAAGACTTCAAGCGAGATTCCAATCCTCGTAAGGTCAATTTGAGCATTGGAGCCTACAGAGACGAACAAGGAGACGCTATCATTTTGCAGTCCATCAAGCATGCAAGTTTCAGGCTTGTGAAGCACCAGACTCATAAAGACTACACTGGTATCAATGGTTCCAATAATTTCAGAAAATGCGTCAAAGAGCTCTTGTACGATGGAATCCCTACAGGCCACAGGTTTTTGCAAGAGGACAGGGTATCTATCACACAGTCTTTGAGTGGGACAGGTGCTCTTCGGCTAGCTGGGGAGTTCTGGAAGAAATTCAACCCAGATGCTGAAACCACAGAGAAGATCTATCTTCCCAATCCTACTTGGTCCAACCACGTCAACATCTTCAAAGATTCTGGACTTGAGCCTGTCTATTACAGCTACTTTAACGCACAAACAAACTCAATCGATTTCAACAGCTTGATTTCAGATCTATCGAACGCTTCTCCAGGTTCTTTAGTGCTATTACACGCCTGCTGTCACAATCCTACTGGGTTAGACCCTACAAAACAACAATGGCAAGAGATCCTTGATGCTATGGTGAAGCAAAGACTAGTTCCAGTGTTGGATATTGCTTACCAAGGTTTTGTCAATGGGAACTTGGTTGAAGATTTGTATTTATTAGAAGAGATCTTGCACAGGATTTCCAAAAATTACCTTTCCACGGTGCTAGTGTGCCAGTCGTTTGCTAAGAATATGGGTTTGTATGGTGAGCGTATTGGCTCTCTTTCCATCATCACTCCAAATGCAGAGAAGACTGCTGCCGTGGATTCTCAATTGAAAAAAATTATCAGGGCAATGTACTCATCACCTTCGATCCATGGCTCTGAACTAGTGGAAATTGTGCTCTGTGACCCTCAGATTAGAAAACAATGGGAGAGCGATGTCCATGAAATGGCTGTTCGTATCAAGCAGATGAGACATTACCTATATACAGAATTGCAGAATTCAGGCTCCACTCTCAACTGGGACCACATTATCCAACAAAATGGAATGTTCTGCTACACCGGGCTTACTGAAGAGCAGATCATCAGGCTCAGAGACCAGTTCTCTATCTACGCTACGCTCGATGGTCGAATCTCAATCTCTGGAATCAACCAGGGCAATGTGAAATATTTATCTAATGCATTTGTTGCAGTTACTGAGCCAGGAAAAAAATGATTCTGAGTAAACTGGCCACGCTGTTTTCAATTTCACACTTCATTTATTCCAACTTCCAGATGTAAAGTAGCTTAATTTTCCTGTTTTACCACTAATTAAAACGTATAAATTAATTATTATAACGTAAAAAAAGTCGGTTGGCGCACGACCACCACATATTTCAACATGAAATTTCCTTAATTTAACAAAACTATTTCTTTTGAAGTAACAGAAAACAGTCTGATCCACAGCTTTTAACGATTCAATTTCTTTTGCAAACAGTTTCAGAACTTTTTTCTTATCAAACTGTCTGGCTACTTTGTGAATTTATTACGAACAAAATCTGTTTTAGACAAATAAACAAGAAAAAACATGCCATTCGAAATTGCCACCGTGCCAACCACTCCATTCAAGGACCAGAAACCAGGTACTTCTGGCTTAAGAAAGAAGGTTACTGTGTTTCAACAGCCTCATTACACTGAAAACTTCATCCAAGCCATTTTAGATGCTATTCCAGAAGGTGCTCTAAATTCAAATTTGGTTATTGGAGGTGATGGTCGTTTTTACAATGATGTTGTTATCAACTTAATTGCCAAAATTGGTGCTGCGAACGGTGTTAAGAAGTTGATAATTGGTCAACATGGTTTATTATCAACTCCTGCAACTTCTCATATCATTAGATCTCATTCTGATAAAATCACTGGTGGTATTATTTTAACCGCATCTCATAATCCAGGTGGGCCAACCAATGATTTAGGTATCAAATATAATTTGGCTAATGGTGGCCCAGCCCCTGAATCTGTTACCAATGTAATGTTTGAGAAAAGTTTGAAAATAACCAGTTATAAAACTATTAAAGATTTACCAGATTTGGATTTATCTAAAATTGGTGAATATAAAGTTGGTCCTTTATCAGTTGAAATCATTGATTCAACCAAAGATTATGTTTTATTTATGAAAGAAATTTTTGACTTTGAATTGATCAAATCTTTTATATCTAAACAAGAACCAAAAGGTTTCAAAGTTTTATTTGACGCATTAAATGGTGTCACTGGTCCTTATGGTAAAGCCATCTTTATTGATGAATTAGGGTTACCATTGGAATCAATTCAAAACTGTGACCCAAAACCAGACTTTGGTGGTTTACATCCAGATCCAAATTTAACGTATGCTCATACGCTAGTTGAAAGAGTCGATAAAGAAAAAATCGCGTTTGGTGCTGCTTCAGATGGTGATGGTGATAGAAATATGATTTATGGAGCCGGAGCATTTGTTTCACCAGGTGATTCTGTTGCTATCATTGCTGAATATGCTGATTATATCCCATATTTCAAGAAACAAGGTGTTTATGGACTAGCAAGATCAATGCCAACTTCTCAAGCTTTAGATTTAGTTGCCAAATCAAAAGGTTTGAATATTTATGAAGTTCCAACTGGTTGGAAGTTCTTCTGTGCATTATTTGATGCTAAAAAATTATCTATTTGTGGTGAAGAAAGTTTTGGTACTGGTTCAAATCATGTTAGAGAAAAAGATGGTTTATGGGCAATTGTTGCTTGGTTGAATGTCTTAGCGGCTTATAATCAGCAATTCACAACTAGTGAAGTTTCAATTAAAATTGTTCAAGAAAAATTCTGGGAAAAATATGGCCGTACTTTTTTCACTAGATTTGATTTTGAGAACGTTGATTCAAGTTCTGCTCAGAATTTAGTTGATGAATTCAGTAGATTTGCCACATCTGAGGACACTATTGGCTCAAAATTTGCAGATGATATTACTGTTGTTGATTCAGGTAATTTTAGTTATACTGATTTAGATGGTTCAGTTTCTAAAAATCAAGGTTTATATACTAAATTATCAAATGGTACCAGATTCATTGTTAGACTTTCAGGTACTGGCTCTTCTGGTGCTACTGTTAGATTATACATTGAAAAATATTCTAAAGATCCTTCAACTTATTCCTTAGGTGCTACTGATTTTTTGAAATCTGATATTGATTTAATTATGAAATTTTTGAAATTTAAAGAGTTCCTAAACAAAGAAACTCCAGATGTTATCACTTGAACTCATCTACCATAATCTATTAAATGATCGCTAATAAAACAAGAATAAGAATCAAAGATCTTCGACAAATATCTTAATTAAAACAAAAAAAAAAAAAAAAAAAGAAAAGAAAAGAAAAGAGAATATAATTGAGAATGAGAGATACTCAAGATTATTATGACTTATTTATAATTTGATATAATTTGATTTATATTATTTTGAAAATAAAATTGTACTACATCAAACAAAGTTCTTTTTCGTCTTTTTATTCATAACTATTTACAGATAATATATCTATTAGATCATTAATTTGTGTTCAAATTTAAATTATCATTTTTTGGATCCAAATATTTCTCAAATGCTTCATTTTTCTCTTTGAAAGGTCTTGGACCTAATAATTCAATCATATCATTTCTTGTTAAAACTTCTTTTGTCAATAATAATTGAGCAATTTTTTCTAATTCTTCAGATTTGGAAATCAATAAATTTTTACAACGTTCTGCACAATCATCAACAATTCGTTTAACTTCTGAATCAATCAATTGTTGAGTTTCTTCACTATATGGTTTGGACATATCACTATCATCTTTTTTATTTGCTTTGAAACTAATTATACCAACTTTTGATGACATACCTAATTCTGTAACCATTGTATATGCAATATTTGAAATTTTCTTAAAATCATCAGATGCACCTGATGTAACTGAATCAAAATGTAACTCTTCACTAATACGTCCACCTAATGCCATTGTCATTCTATCATATAATTGATCAACACTTAATAAAGTTAAATCTGGAGGTAAATATTGAGCATAACCTAAAGCACCTTGACCACGAGGAATGATTGAGACTTTTAATAAAGGATCAGCAAATTCTAAATACCAACCACAAATTGCATGACCTGCTTCATGATAAGCAACGATTTTTTTCTCTTGAGATGATAAAACTTTAGATTTCTTTTCAATACCTGCAATAACTCTTTCAATTGCTTGCTCAAAATGTTTTAATTCAACAAATTCAGAATCTGTACGTGCAGCAATTAATGCAGCTTCATTAACTGCATTTGAAATATCAGCACCTGAAAAGCCTGGAGTTAATGCAGCTAATTTACCAGCTAATTCATCAAAATTTTCACTTTTTTTATCTAATCTTAATGTGATTTTATTTAAATGAACTTTATAAATATCTTTACGACCTTCTAAAACAGGTTTGCCGATTTGAATATGTCTATCAAATCTACCTGGTCTTAATAAAGCACGATCTAAGACATCTGGTCTATTCGTACCAGCTAAAACAACAACATGATCTGAACTTTCAAACCCATCCATTTCCACTAATAATTGATTTAATGTAGTTTCTCTCTCATCATTTCCACCACTGAAATTTCCCTTTGATCTTGCTTTACCAATTGCATCAATTTCATCAATGAAGATAATTGATGGGGCATCTTCTCTTGCAGTGTTAAATAAATCACGAACACGAGAAGCACCAACACCAACAAACATTTCAATAAATTCTGAACCTGAAACTGAATAAAATGGAACTCCAGCTTCACCTGCAGTAGCTTTTGCTAATAAAGTTTTACCACAACCAGGAGGACCAGATAAAATGGCACCTCTTGGGATTTTACCACCTAATTTTTCATATTTTTTAGGATTTTTCAAAAATTCAACAAACTCCATAACTTCTTCTTTAGCTTCAAACAAACCTGCAACATCATTGAATTTAACTTTAACTTGTTTTTCAGCATTAAATTTTTTAGCCTTTGATTTACCCATGCCAAAAACACCTCCAGAACCACCTGCACCACCTGGTCCTGAGCGTCTAGTTAACCAATATAAGCCACCAAGCATGATTAAAGTTGGAATAAATTGAACAATACCACGAACCCAAGCACCTTCTTGAACGTATAAAATTGGGATTCTAAAATCAGAAGGAACATTATTTTCATCTTGTGCTTTTTTCAATTTATATTCAAAATTATCAACAGAAGGGATTGAGAAATAATAATAATCATGGTTTGAGTTTAATTGTTGACGACCAGTTTCATTTAATATAACACGAACTAAAGATTTATTAACAATAACAACACGATCAACAAATCTTTTATCTAGGAAATTCGAACGAAATTCTTGCCATGAAATCTCATGAGTTGATCCTCCACCAGAAGACATGAAATTAATAAAATAAGCTAAGGCAAAAATAAATAAAATAACTTCCATTCCATGAATTTTAACGGCATAAATTTTAACATCAGGATTTGAATCATCTTTTGCAAAACGTTTTTTAGAAGATTCCAGCTTTTCTGATAATTTTTTAGTTGCTTCTTCTTTAAATTTTTCTTTATCGTTTTGTTCTTGCTGTTTATTTTCATTTGATTTGTTGTTAAAAAACTCTTTTGTATCAAAACCTTCTTCTTCTTCTTCTTCTTCTTTTTTATTAATTTTTTCTTTAGATTGGAAATTTGAAGAAGGTAATGGTGTTGAAGCACCTAATTCATGTAGTCTAGTTTTGATGGCTCTGCTGCAACGAAAAACACCAATGATATCAGATGGATTGATATCTGGATTTGATAATTTATCTTCAAAGTATCTATAATAATTTTGTAATTTGATTACATCATTTTCATTGTTTAAAATTTTGGTGATATCTTCAGCAGGTTTATGAGCCAATGAATCCAAATACTCTTTATCTAAACCTTCATCATCTTTCTTGCTTTTCTGACTGTTGTACAAAGTTCTTGAGGAACTTAGCAAACGACGATTAACTAGAATGCTAGTTGCTGTTCTTGTGGCACTTCTAGAAGAGCTGGGCATACCAAAAAACCCACCATGGCGTGCTGCTGAGCGTATTGTTGTAGCGAGCACGGTGCGCAGAGGAAGTCGCACCAACATTTCGCTGTTTTTTATAGCAAATAAAATAGAAAGGGAAATTGAATACAACGGGATTTCAATTTTGATTATGTTTTTTTTTTTGCCACTGAAATTTCAATAAAAAAAAAATAAAAAAAAAAAAAATAAATAAATAAATAAATAAACAATCAAATTCTTAAAGCAAGAAACAGAGAGAATGAGCAGACGCACGCGTACAGCGACACCACAGAAAAGCATGTTGAAACCCACGATGAGTTATGATTGATTTCTGTTGTTTCTTTCAAGCGTATATCAACAAAAACTAACTTTTCTTTTTCCTTTAGACGATTTGGACAGCGAGTTTGTTGATTCCACAACATTGAGAGATGAAGATCTTGGACTTTCAGACGACTCTGGAGAAGAACATGGTCTTATCAGAAGGAGCAGAAACAGAAGTGTTGGTTCCAAACGTCCACATGAAGACAGTGAGGATGAGAGTCATGAGATTGAAAGTGAAGATGATGAGCAAGTGGAAATGGAAGTGGAAGGAGAAGAAGAGAGTAAAGATGATGAAGGTCGTGCTTTTAAGAAACAGAAGAGCAGAAGTAGTAGCAGTAGATCCGGTGGAGGAAAAAAACATAGAGGACGTAAACCTTTAGCTTCAGATCAAGGACCAGTTTTAGGAGAAGATGGTGAACCTTTAAAAATAATCAATGATGAATATGATTTACCAGAAGATGAAGAAGGAGAAACCAAGATCACTAAAGATGGTGAGTTATTAGGCGGGAGAGTTTTCAAAGTTCGTACTTTTACAGTCAGAGGGAAAGGAACTACGCGGTATATGTTGAGTACTGAACCAGCAAGATGTGTTGGTTTTAGAGATTCATATTTATTATTTCAAAAACATGTTAATCTTTATAAATTGATTATTAGTGATGAGCAAAAATTTGATTTAATTGATCGTGATTTAATTCCAGGGTCATATAAAGGTAGAACGATTGGTTTAGTTACCGCAAGAAGTATATTCAGGGAGTTTGGGGCTAAAATCATAGTTAATGGGCGTAACATCATTGATGATTATCAAGTTAAAAAACTAAGAGAAGAAGGAGTTTTAATTGAAGGAGAGTTAGCACAGCCTCAAGATTTATATAATGTGAATGCAGCATACACGGGAGATGCTTCAATTTATAATGATTCATTAACACCAGATGTTGTTAGCAACACAAATAAATCATATCAATTTATGGGAACAATGGTACCACCAAATAATGATTTTAATGAATTAAAAATGTTGAAAAATACAAAATCAACTAATGGACTTAATTTAGAGAATTGGATGTTTAAACATGCAGTATCAGCAAGAGATTTTGAAGTTAAATTATTACAAGATAGATTACAAGTTGAAAGAGGAATGAGAGATCCATATACTGGGCTATTATTTGTTCCACAAGTCACTCAACCTAAACATTCAAATATCAAGAAAATTAATAAAGATGATAAAGGACGAGTTATTATTGATACAAAAATTTCAGTAAAACATTTATTTGATAAATTTACTGGATTGAGTAATGTTCCATTGGAGATATTTGATGGAGTTGTTGATGAAGAAGTTAAACAAGCTATTTTAAAACAACAATCCATAGAAAAATTTTAACACTACCAATTCTAAAATAATTTTTTTTCTTAAAGATATAGATATATATATATATATATATATATATAAATTGCTCGTAGCTAATGTTTTAAATCTAATTATTCTTGAATATCTGGACTAATCAAGATTTTAATATGTTTATCTTTATGGTTAATTAATTCTAAGAACCCATCTTGAACAGCATTTTTCAAACCGGCTTTTTTAGTGATTAAAGTTTTAACTTTTTCGATATCAATATCACCTCTTTCAATAGCAGCAATAACGTTTTTAAAATCAGATGTAACATAACCTAAAGAACCAACAGAAGTACGTTCATGCAAAGTTAAATCCATAACATAATGAGCAATTGATTTATGTGGCCAAATAGCAACATTACAAGCAACACCATGTGCTCTTAATGATTGAATTGAAGTTGTGTAAGTAGCTTGAATACCAGAACAATCAAAAGATTTAGCAAAACCTTGACCTTTAACACCCAATTTTTTCAATTCATCAATAGCTTTAGCACCATGATCGACTGGATTGAAACCAACAGCACCTAAAGCTTCAGCTTGTTCTCTTCTAATTCCAGCAGGTTCACTAACAACGATTTTAGAAGCACCAAAAGCTTGTAAAACTAAGATTGTGGCTAACCCAATTGGACCAGCACCCAAGACCACAGCATCTTCACCTTTTTTGAACCCACTTAATTCAACTGCGTGCCAAACAACAGATAAAGGTTCAATTAAAGCAGCAACATCTAATGGGATTTTATTATCAATTTTTAAGACATGATCTTTTGAATATTTAGTGAATTCAGCTAACCCACCATTATCAACACCTAAACCTAAGAAGTTTAGATCAGAACAAGTATTTGGGAATCCAAGATCACAACTTTGACAAGTTTCCTTTTCAACATTATGATTAAAATAATGTCTATCAGAACAATGACCAGTGGCTTCAACAACGACATGATCACCTGGTTTCAAATGTGTGACATTTGAACCAACTTCATGAACGATACCTGACATTTCATGACCCATAACCAAAGGTAATTTACGACCACTGATCTTGTCACCATCTTTTGAAGCATGTTCAAAAAAAATAGGATGTTCATATTCATGTAAATCAGAACCACAAATACCACAGTAAGCGACTTTAAGAACAACGTCATCTGGATGGGTAACTTTTGGGTTTGGGATTGATGTGTTATATTTCAAATCTTCAGCACCATGATATTGTAAACCACGCATTGGTAATTGTAAAGTTGATGAAAAAAATCTTGATTGAGATTTCAAAGATAGTTTTAATGCATTGCTACGATGAGCATGTCTGATGTTTGTAGTGATGATTCTTGAAAGCATTTTTGTTATAAGTTTCAACTAATATACTGCCAGAGTTATAGAGTTATAGAAATATTAAAATTGGTTGCAAGAGATTGAAGAGGAAAAGGGAGTTTATATAGAAATTAGATATAAGACGGAGTTGAAATTGAATGTTATTTTATTTGTACATTGTAAATGTAAATGTAAATGTAAAGTATGTACTGATCTGCGTTGCCTTCTGCAGGAATGGGGTGGAACCAGGGGAGGCCCAATGGTCATTGACACAACAACTGTGCTAGAATCCTGGATAGATGATAGTACATGCTACATATAGAAGCTGATGTGGAGCAACAGCGTCCGTTGTCCGATACAGTTTTGCTTGATACTTCTGTAGATTAACGTTATAATCACGATCTATCATGTTGATTGTAATTTGTGGAGTTCAGATCTACAGAGCTTAGTAAAGCTACATATGATAAATTATACAAATAGCATAGATCTATAATGTCCGGTAACTTCAAATCAATTCAAACTTCAATTCAAACTTCAGTTCAGTTCAGTACTTACTACATAATTCATGATTCAGGGCAGTGAGCACTGTAAGTAAAGTAAGTTTCAACTTTTTAAGAAAAAGCTGTGACTGGGGTGCTGCATAGTACATTTATTAATAATAAATATTGTTTAAAGAAGAAAAAGAGGGTGTTTTTCATTATTATAGGCTATTTGTCTGCATATTCCCGGACCCCTCGCATTGATTTATAAATTATTACTATTTACTACTTAGTATTAATAATTAATAATATAAGACGTGATACACTAATGGGCAGGGCCGCAGGGTAGCAGTAGTATAAATTATAATCAGAATATTATTCATTGGCTATATCAATATATTCAATATCGATATCGATATCATAACTAAACTATTAAAATTATCTATAAACTAATTAAACATCATATGGAATGTTTTTCCATGAAGTAGTGATGGTTTTTGGTTGAGTTAAGAATTTAAATTGAGTTGGTCCATAGAAATGTAAATCACCCAAGAATGAAGCTTTATTTGAAGTGAAACCAAATTGAGCAATTGGAATTGGAATTGGAACGTTGATACCAACTTGACCAATGTTAATTTTTTTAGCAAATCTGTTAGCTGCTGGTCCTGAATTGGTGAAAACAGCAACAGAGTTACCAAATTCATTGTTGTTAATGTAATCAATAGTAGCATCCAATGATTCTTCTTCCATAATTGTGAAAACTGGTCCAAATAATTCTTCATCAACACATCTCATACCTGGTTTAACTCCGGATAATAATGTAGCTCCAATGAAATAACCATTTTCATATCCAGCTGGTTTTTTACCTCTACCATCAACTAAAAGTTTGGCACCTTTATCAACAGCATCTTGAATAACTGCTTCTAATCTTTCCAATGATTGTTTAGAAACAACTGGACCAAAATCACCATCTTGGAAACCTGGTTTACATTCTAAACTTTCAACGGTTTTAACAATATCTGGAATGAATTTTTTAGCTTCACCAACTAAAAACATGATATCTGTTGATAAACAAACTTGACCTGTTGAAGAGAAAGCACCACTAACAACACCTTTCAATAAAGTATTCTTATCGGCATCTGGTAAAACAACAACATGGTTTTTGGCTCCTAAATTAACTTGAGCTCTTTTACCAAATGAAGTGGCTCTAGTGTAAACGTATTTACCAGCGTTATTACCACCAACAAATGTAACAGCTCTAATTCTTGGATCTGAGGTTAATTTGTTAACAGTTTCAGCTTTACCATGGACAATGTTAATAACACCATCTGGAACACCAGCTTCTTTAGCAATTTCAGCTAAAATAGCACCAGTACCTGGACACATTTCAGAAGGTTTCATAACCAAAGTGTTACCAGTGGCAATAACATATGGAATGGTCCATAATGGAATCATAACTGGGAAGTTAAATGGACAAATTGACCCAACAACACCAATTGGTTCTCTGATAGTATGAGAGGTCATATCTGAAGAAACTTCTAATGAAAAACCTTCAGTTTCTTTTGTGACAGTACAAGCATGCTCAGCACATTGAATACCTCTTTGAACATCGGCAATGGCAGCAGACCATGATTTACCTTGCTCTAAGACAATAACAGCAGCTAATTCTTTGGTTCTAGCTTTTAATAACTCAGTGTATTTGAAAGTTAATCCTAATCTTCTAATAACTGATAATTGAGAATAAGTTTTGAAAGCTTCATCTGCAGTTTGAATAGCTAAATCCAATTCAGCTTCAGTTGATTGTGGGACTTTAGCAACAACAACATCGGTGGCTGGGTCATAAACATCATACCATTCTTTAGAATCAGATTTCAAAGATTTACCATTGATATAAGTTGAAGTATAATATGGTTCAAAACCTGGTTGAGCATGTTTTTCTGGAATAGTTGGTAAAGATAATGATGATAAGTTTCTACCGGAAGTAATGTTCAAAGATCTGATTACAGATCTGGAAGCTCTGACTGATCTAAGCATCTTGAATTATAAGTTGGTAATGATGATGATAAAAAAAAAAATAAGTTTTGAATTATCATAAACAGCGAGATCCAGGTGTATTTATACCTGGAATCTTAAATCCAGTTCTGTTGTACATACTACAGGAGACACAGTACACTAGTAGTGACTAGAGTCCAAAGAGAGAGAGAGAGAGAGAGAGAGATTTTCTTAAGACTGTTGAATGTTCCACCAGCAGATGCTTAAGTGCGGATGAAATTTTTCATGTGTGAGCAAGGTGTTTAGAACTTTACTAGTTAAAACTTAAAGCTTTGAAATAAAACCTGGATTAGTTTGGGTATCATACTATGTAGAGAGCTCTATTCTCTAGTACTTATATGTGATTCAGTTAATTGTAAAAGTGGATACTTGGTTTAATGCTTATTCTTTACAAAAGCTTTATTAAACAAGTTTGTATGTCTGATGTCTTAATGCCATAACTAAACAACTTCAAAAGTTTAAAATTGAAGCACCAGATGCTGAAAAACAATCCAGAAATTTTAGACTTCCACTATAGGTATGTACTGCTGGTCTACAACTTGTTACAGGAGTCCATTAACTCAAATATTTACTGTCTTGTTGAGTCGATTCTTGAATCTTTACCATTTAATTCAAACACTACATAATAATCTCAGTTTTGTAAAAGTACCGTCTCACCGGAAAAACTTGATTTTTGAGGTCACCAGTTCAATCTTTGATCTCGATTTTAATTTCTCTCTCTGTGTGTTAGTTGTAAACTTGTAGATGCTATTTCAACTGTTAACTACATTCAGTTGAACCCTACTTACAACTAAAGCTCATAAACATCTGCTTACAATATAAATATAAATATATATATTTATCAACCGTACACTGTACAGAGGATGTTAACCCCAGATCTAACTTCTAATCTTCGAAACTTTCCCTGATGAAAAATTCACACAACCGACTTCGTCATTGCTCTAATTCCCTTGATGCTAGTTTAAGGCTAAGCTATACTGTTATAACCTTTTTTTCCTTGAATTTGTAGGACTCCTTCGTTCCTGTTTCTTTGACACTTAAAGCTCAATTATTAAAATTCTACTTCCAAGTTCCCCGTGCCAACCTGGTGATAAACTTTCCAATCAAAGTAACTTGTAAACAGCAGTTGTAGTCGTTTATTTACTCTTTATGATTCATCCGCGGTTTAATTATTCATATTCAATTTATTGTACAATTATAACTTTTATGTAGACTGTATATAAAATTCACTCAACTAATTACTAAATTCAAGTAGTCCATAATCTTGCAACACCATCTGCACCACAACTAAACAACCACGCTTCTTTTGGATGCCAAACAACATCCAATACCCCTAAACTATTAACAACTTTATGTCCGGTTAATTTCTTCAATGGAACCAATAATGGATTTGTCATTAAATCATCATAAACTGTTGCATGGAAAACATGAATATTCCCATCATCTGAAGCTGAACAAAATAATGGTAATGACCTATGGAATTGAACATTACGTACTGCTTTTTCATGATAACGCATTGTTTTATATGGGGTATTGGATAAATCTAAATCATGCCATAAAACTCTTTTATCATATGAACTTGCAATTAGATTATCTCCTCTTGGATGAATATCAATCTTACTTAACCATCTAGCACCTGGTAATAATTTCTTAATTAACACTTGTTGGGCTAGATCATAAATTCTAATATAACGTTGAGAACAAACAAAAATTTGAGGTTTAAATGGGTGGAATTTAACATCCATTATTATACCTTTAGATTTTTTAAAAGGTGATTGGGATGAATGTTTTGAAATTTGATGAATTAAAACTGATGAATTACCTGCATCTGGTGAAACTGTAACAAAATAGTCCCCCTTTCTATGCCATGCTAATGATTTAATAGTTTTACGAACTTGAATTTGTAAAAAAACTCCTTTGTTAAATATAACTTCATCTGGTTTAATCCATTTACCATAATCTTTTTTAACAACTTCCTCTTCTTCAACATCTTCACTTAATGCCATTTTTTTATCATTACCAAATTTTTCAAAACCATAACCATATTCTAGTTTTAATCTTGAATTATTTTCAATATCAAATCCAAAAATTGGCGGAACAATTAAAAAAATTGTCTCTCCAACACAACAACTTAATATACCTAGCTCTGGATCTGGATTCCATTCAACACTTTCAACATGATCTTCTTCATCTTCTACTACATCAATATGATAAATTTCACGTCCTGTTAAGACTTCCCAAATTTTGATTGAACCATCATCACTACCTGTTGCTAACCAATTACCATTTGGATGAATTGACATTGATCTAATTTTTTGTTTATGACCTTCAAAAATTGTTGAAGTACGAATTGGAAATGGTCTTAAATCTTTTGGTGATGGTAATTCTGGAATTAAAGATTCTGGGTCAATATTTAATTTATTTTTACGTACTCTTGGTGCTAAGTATAAATCTAAACTTCTTTCAAATCTTTCTCTAAGATTATTTTCATAACCTGGAACTTTTCTTAATGAATCATATTTATGTGGGATGAAATTTCTTTCACGATCAATTGGTTCAGCTTCATTATAATTTTTTAACTCTTCTTCTGTAAGTAAGTATTCTTCTGGTGGATTATAACTCTCTTCATTAGTTGGTGGGGCAACTCTTGGTGCTCTTAAAGTCATAATATGATCAACATGATTCAAATCTTCATTTGCCCATAAATCATATTGTTCTTCTTGTTCTTTTTTCAATTCTTTAGCTTTCTCTTTGGAAACAATTCTACCTTCTCTTATAGCTTTAACAATTTTCATAATTCTTTTTGCTTCATGTTTTGAAGGAACAAAACGACGTTTTGGTTCAGGTACAGCAGTTAAAGGCATGATTTCAGTTTGTGATGTAAACCATTCAATAGTTGGTTCATAAACATTGATATCATCAGTTGCTTCATTTTTTTCAATTTTTTCAATTAATTCAATTTCTTCTGGACTTAAATTTAATGATTTACCAGTATTTGAATCTAATAGACCAGTCCACCCTTCTGGTAAATCAATACTTTCTAATAATTGATCCAATGCAGATCCGCGAGCTGGACGCATGATACGACGACCATTAATATCATACCCAATATGAGGCATTTCATCATATGCACTGATTGGGATATTACCAATTGTATTGAAATTTTCTGCATCACTATCATCACTATCATAGACAGGATCAATTTCAGGTTTCAATTCACGAGTAGTACCATCTGAAAATGATGAAATTGTGGTTAATCTTGTGTTTTTCAAACGTTCGGATAAATTTTTAGAAGATTTGGAATCATCTGAATCATAATCTGAAGAATCAAATGATTCGTTTTCTTCATCATCTTCTTGAGCAAGCAATCTGTTTAACTCAGCATCTGAATCTTCTTCTTCTTCTTTTTCTTCTTCTTCTTCTTCTTCTTCTTCAGCGTCATCTTCAGACTCAGATTCATTTTCAGAAATCAAACCTTCAACTTCAATCTCATCCTCTGACTCTTCTTCTACTTCAGCTGCTCTTTTCTTTTCAACAACTTTTTCATTGCCATCTTTGGCAGCAGCTGGCTGACTAGCAACTCGTTTGGCCATCGTTTTCTTTCAATCTGTTGTTAAAATATCAGTTATTTAATTTAATTTTATAAAAAAAAAAAAAAAAAAAATTTCTTACAGCTTGAAATTGAAAAGAAAGAAAAAAAATGCTGCGCTGACCGATGAGGTGTTACCCGTTTGAAGGTTTTGTTTCATTAAATTAAATCAAATCAAATCAAATCAAATTAGAAGACTGGTGTTCAGTGTGGTAAACATTGTAAAACTACTAGTTAAAATATACTGTTATAGCGTAGTACAGCAGCTAGATTCTACATTAATATCATAACAAGCTCATAACTAAAATTTTGATTACATGAAAGTTCATGCCAGATTAACCAATAAATAACATCATTCTGGTTGATACAAAGTATCTAAAAACCCAACTATCAATTTATCAACAACACCAACGGTCTTCACACTTCCTGCAACACCGTACAATGCAGATGTATCACCTTTAGCTTCTCCACTTCCTTTCAATTCACCAACTTCTCTCTTCAACAATTCAACTAATTCATCAATTTTATTCAAATCACTTGATAATCTTGTAATTGCTAAATGTAATGCTGCTGGTTTTTGTAAGGCACTTAGATGCCACCCTTGCGAACTTAATCTATCCGATAAATCATAAATGTTGATTAAATTTGATTTAAATGAAATAACTGATAATAATGGATCTCCAATAATCTCTAATTCAGGAATTTCTTCTTTTATTCTTTTTTTCAATAGTCTAGCAGCTTTAATAATATTTTGGCATGATTTAATATATCCATCTTCTCCTAAATTCAACATTGTACTCCAACATCCAACCATTAAAGCTCCTGGTCTTGATCCTGCCAAAGTTGGACTTCCATAAACACCTCCTACCCAATCTGGATTGATATAATATTGACATTCTCTTAATTTATTATTACGATACATTATAATTGAAGAACCTTTTGGTGCAAATCCATATTTATGTGTATCACAAGAAATTGAGGTGACTCCCTTAACTCTAAAATCAAAGTTTGGAATTTGAAAACCAGATTTTTCCATAAATGAAACAATAAATGAGCCAAGGCAACAATCAACATGAACTGGTATATCATATTTTAAACCAAGTTCACCAATTGATTCAATATCATCAATTATTCCATGTGGGAAATTTGGTGCTGATCCTGCTAATAGCACAGTGTTTCCATTAATTAATCTTTTCATTTGTGGCAAATCAACTTTATAACTAGTTGGATCAACTGGAACATGATGGATTTTAATTCCAAAATAATAACCAGCTTTATCAAATCCTGCATGTGCAGTTTCTGGAATAATCATTTCTGGTTTTTGAATTCCTTTATATCTACGTCCATATTCTTTAGCAGCTAAACATGCTAATAACAAAGATTCCGTTCCACCAGAACTTGTTGATCCACAACTTCCTTCTGGTCCATTAAACATATTTAAAACCATAGAAACAATTTCAGATTCCATTTTACGAACTCCTGGGAAAACATCTGGATGTAATTGATTTGCCACACAAAATTTCTGGAAAGCTTGTGATTGTAACGCAATTAAATCTAAACCACCATGATAAACTGCACCACTAACTTTCCCATTTTCCCAATCTGAATGTTTTAATTTTTGTAAAATTTCAAGATATGAAATTATTGAATCTTGTGATAATCCATTAGAAGGTAATTTATCAAACTTAGCAATACCTGATTGAACAATCAATGACTCTTGTAATTTTGAAATTGTTGTTTCAACTTCTTTATCAACTTTTGCTTTAATAAATGGTATTTTTAAAAAATTTTGGAAAAAACGTTTCATTATTTCATGAATTATTAGCTTAGTAAATCCAATTATTCCATATCCATAAATTTGAGTTAAAATTGATTGTAGCCATCCAATCAAAATATAAAAAACAATGAAATCCTTTAATCTTGTAGTAGGGGTTAGTTATACATTTTTAAACAATTGAAATCATGAGGAAAACTTTACTTTTCATATAAACTTGTTGTATGTAAATACACCAGAGCTTGATTTTGCCAATAAAGAAGCTGCAATGATGCAATTGCACTCAATTCATCAACTTTCAACATCCTTGTGTTGTTAATTATTCTAATTATTCTAAAATTCTCAAAATAAGTATTACAATTTTTTTTTTTTTTTTTCCTTTTTATATTAAAACATGTACATATTTGAAATCGGCTTTTCAGGCAAAATGGAAGAGTTTGAGTTTATTACGTAAATTTCGGTATTTATACAAGAACATAGATGAATATTTCATGAGTGAGCTAAGTGTTGGTAATGATGAGATGAATAAATAGAATTTTGTAGTGTTTTTTTAGTTTTTTAGTTTTTTATTTTTATTTTTATTTTTTTTTTATTTTATTCTGCTTTTCTTATATAAATGGAGTTGCAGAACGAGGAGTTCTCCCATTCCGTCTAACAGGTAAAGTACTCATTCTTTCTTGAACAGCATCATTTAGAATTGAACTATGTCTTGTCAAAAACTTCAAGTTGTTTTGTAATGATTTTAATTTTGTTGAATTAATAATTTTAAAATCTTCAATTTGTAAATTACGAAGTTTTAAACCATTACCATTCAGTTTTGAGATTAATGCAAGATTTTGTGATTCTAAAGATTTTAAAATTGTTGATTTTTCTGCTGCTTTTGATGTTGATTTTTGATAATCTAATCTTAATGAATCAATTTTATTTGATAAAAATTCATTTTGAGAATTTAATTGTGATAAATTTAAAGTTAATTCATTGATTTCTGAATCTAACAAATCTTCATCTAATTGAATTTCATTGTTTTCTAATTTAGCTAAATAATCATACTCTTCTTTTAATTTCAAATTGATTTTTTCGAATTTTTCAAAATCATTATTTAATCGTTCATTATTTCTCTCCAAAACGGTCAATTCTTCTTTGATTTTTTTAGTTTCTTTAAAAGAATCCCCTATCTTTAATTTAATTTCTTCAAATCTATTTTGATCATTTGTTAAAAATTCCCTGTTTGCTAATAATTCATTTTCTTCTAAATAAATAAAGTTTTCAATTTGATTGATTCTATCAATAGTTAATTTAGCTAATGTAGTTTTATAAGTCTTCAACCCAAATTTTAATGGAATTGATGATGATGTTGGGTTTAAAATTTTGGTGTGAAAAAAATCTTGAATGAAATATCTTTTTTGAATTGATTCAATAATTTTTGATTTATTATGAATTTTAAAAGTTGGTAATTTTGATAATGGCCATTTGTTATTCAATGGATTTTGGAAAAAAGGAACTAAATTTTGAAATGATTTTCCAAAAATGTCATCATATTGATCTGTTAAGTCTTCGTTTCTTGAAACAATTGATGAATAAAGTAATATTTTATCATCTTTTGAATTCATATCACCTTCATCTTCACAGTTATCATGATATTTTAAAAACCCATGGCTTTCAGAATTCAAAACAACAAGTTTAATTAATGGAATTAATTTATCATTGTTAACATTTCTAATTAAATCTATGTTATCACAAGTTTCATCAAGATGAGCATCAAATGAAATAATACAATCAAATCTCAAATTCTGCATAAAATTCATAGTTTTAAGTTTTTGGGAACTTATTAAATGTAAATTAATTTTTGGTTTAACAATTTTTGGTTTTTTATATTTAGAAACATAATGATCTTCTTTATCATTCAATTTGGATTTTGAAATTGTACCTGTACTCATAGATTCTATATATCCCGTCTGTTGGTGTTGTGATAATGATTGATCTTTTTCAATTGACGACGAATCTTCCCTTTTCTGTTCATATAATAAAGCACCGGAATAACGTTTATAATTTAAATCTCTACCTAAGATAAACGCTTCAATTAAATCTAATTCTTTAACACTTTCCCCAACAATCATCAAATCCAAATTTTTCTCCAACCCCATCAACATCACCAACAACTTGTCAAATTTATTGAATTTATCACTTGCAAACATGAGTCTCTCATGAGACTCCATCAACAACAGTTTTTTCGGCATATAGTGTTCCACTAGCAAGTAAGGATGACTATTCAACAGATTCAAGTTATCACTAAGTAAACTAAGCAGCACATCATCGTTTAAAATGCCTGATATTTGATTGTTTTCATTGTTTGTTAACCTTGTTGTAAGTTCGTCTTCTGGGTCTTTGAGCAAAGAAATCAAAGAATTCTCGTGCACCCTCACTAGAACTTCAAACAATTCGCGTTGCAGCGGAGATAGTCCTGCTGGAAGGTAGTAAGTGGACATTTGGACATTAATTTTTTTGTTTACATTCTGCAAGTTGGTGATAATTTTTTTTTTTTTTTTCTACTTATTATAATAACAGTGTTGGAATTTTTGAGTTTTGAGTTTCAAGTTTCATGATTTACAAGATTCTCAAATGAATAATTGCCGTGCAGCTTGATTCTAGAGAGCAGTAAACAAAAGACAATACAAAAAAGAACACAAAAACGAACGAGTGCTTTAATGTTTTACTATGTTTTCCAATTAAAACAATTCAATACTGGTGCTCGGGTGTTTAGATACAATTTATGTGTCAATTCTTCATTGATTGTAATATTCATTTATAATTCAACTGCTCTACTACAAGTTTTAGTGATTCACGACTGTAATTGGAAGAAGGCAAAAAAAAAAAAAAAAAGAAGCTGAAATTGTCTGGAAGAAGTAGTGAGAATTTATGCAATTTCTGTACAGTTTTTCCTTCAATGATGCTGTTTATAAAGGCATTATTTGTCAAATTCATAATAACTATCAACCTCCAACACTAAGTAAGTTCAAGAACAGTATCGAAACCCAAATAAATGGAAATAGTACTCTGAATATGAGAATTGATCATAAAAAACCGCTGAAGGATCTTTTACAGTTCGTAAAACAAAATCCTCAACAACATAGACTTCTAAAGCACCACCAAATACACCATTTGATAAACATCTGAAAGATTTGGAGAATCTGTGAACAGATTTTTGATCAAAAAAGATTTTAGTATTTAGAATTGAAATATTTGATGGTTTTCATTTGGAATATATTGGATGCAGAATCTTTTGCTGCCATAGCTTTTTTTTTAAAAAAAAAAAACACTCAATCGAGCAAACTATAAACCTTTTCCACATATTTTAAGCATTTTATAAATCATTGTTTTATCAATAAACTTATTGAAACTTTCATCCAAATATTGAGTAACTATTTTCTAAAGGAAACTTTCAAGATATCATCTAGTTGCAATTTGTTGTTGTGGGGGAGTGACTGGAATTTTTTTTTGGTATTTAAAGTGGTTAAAGAGGTCAAAAGCAAGATCGTTGAATAAGAACAATGAAGTTAAGGATTTGGAACTTGAATGAGTCAGACTATTTGAGCAATGCTTCTTTGTTGAAATTCGATGTAAAAGATGTAGACATTAAAGAACAAATTGTTGATTCAAGTGTAGTTTACCAAAACTCAATACTCAATATCCTATGATTTCCTCATTTCAGTGGTAAAGATTCAATAAAAAATCTAATTGAGCCACTGAACCTCACATCTTGATGAGCCAATCACCAAAAGTACTTCACACTATCATTCCCCCTCTACTGTAACATTCTGTAGTATGTAAATCAGAGTTACTCAACGGAAGTGGCAACTGTATTTTCAACAGCATCAAGTCATGAACTGGCTAAGAAACGCACCAAATTAGGGCCAAAACACACACACAGAAAGATCGTTTGCAATCTGCATGTCATTCAATGACTTCTTACAACGCTCAAAAGCGTTTAGAGCTATGAACAAAGTATGTTTATTTATTTGTTTATAAATTTTATGTACATATAATCAATATGTTTCCCCTTCTAAAATCATCAGCAAAAATTTCAATCTACACAGACTTCGATTGTTGAAAAGCACTGTAATGTCAGAAGTGGAAGAAGATTTACATGAGGAAGTTCTTACAGCAGAAGAGCTTGATGGTGTAAGATTTAGTTTCAACGTTTTCCCAGTGACGAAAACGGAGGAAAACAAGCTATGTTTACCATTAGGATGTGTTTTCAATCCATTAAATGATCGTGAAGATCTTGTGATCAATCAATTTGGGCCAATGAAGTGTTTCAAATGTGGATGTTTTTTCAACAAGTTCTGCTTGATGGATAAGAGCGGATGGACGTGTTGCTTTTGTATGGGGAAGAACAAGATCGTTCAAAATGTTTCTCAACAAGATTTACAAAATGGTACAGTTGAATATGCTATGAATGGTGGAATTGAAGAGTTTTGTTTTGTTTTTGTTGTTGATTTAGGATTGGATGAAGAAGAACTTCGACATTTGAAAGAGACGATCATTGTGTCGTTGGATCTGCTGCCGTTTGGAAGTCGAGTGGCATTGGTAACTTTTGATTTCGTTACCAAAATCTATGAGATTGGAAATGATGATGTTTTCACCAAGATCCACACAATTAATGGGAGCAAAGTTTACAAAAATGAACGTGTAGTGGAACTTATTGGGGATAATGCAAAAAAATTTTTCACTAAAGACATTCAGAAGTTTAAAACCATTTTAAACAAGTTAAAACCTTGTATTATTATGAAACCTAAAGAAAGATCTCAAAATTGCTTTGGACAGGCTTTGAAATTTGCAAAAAAAATTATTATGAAAGCACAGGCAAGAATGGTAGCTGTTCCTTGTGGGAACATTTTTGGATTCATTGGAACTCCGGTTACTGTTGGTGAAGGTGCAATTGTTTCCTTAGATAAAAAAATTCAAATCAGAACCTTTAATGATGATTTAAGAGGCAATTTTAAAGCCACTGATTTCTACAACAGTTTGGTGAACGATGTTGATAAAAGCAATATCAGTTTCAATTTATTTGCTAGCAGTTATAATCAAGTTGGTGTTTATGAAATGTCGAATCTTACATTTAAAACAGGTGGGTTTTTAATCTTGAATGATTCATTTAATTCCAATTTGTTTAAACAAAACTATTACAGAATATTCAGTTTGAACAGTAAAGAAGAGCTGGATCTACATCAAAATGCTACAATGACTGTACGAACAAGTTCATCATTACAAGTGCAAGGAATTGTTGGCAATGTTTCCAAATTTGCAACATTGGAAAAATCAGAGAATGAAGTTGCAGATACATCCATTGGTGTTGGTTTCACCAATGTTTTCAAGATACCATTGATTACATCTAAACATAACTATGCTGTTTATTTCCAACCTCAAACAGTGGGACATTCAAATGAACGAAGGAAAATAAGTAAACAAGTTCACATTCAATTCCAAACTCTTTATACACATTCCAATGGAACTAAACGTCTTCGAGTGACAACTTTACAAAAACCAACAACAAATAAACAGAATTGTAAAATTGAAGAAATGTTTGATCAAGAAGCAGCTATTGTTTTATTAGCTAAAAATTTGGTTTATGATGTTAAAACATTAGATTTCATTAAAACAAAATTTCAAATTGATGAAATGTTGTTAACAATAATGAAAAATTTTGGGATGTTTATTAAAGGAGAACCAAATTCATTCCATTTTACAAGCAATTTTTCATTATTACCTCAGTTTTATTATAATTTGAAAAAATCACCAATTTTACAAAATTTTAATAAAACACCAGATGAATTTATTTATTATCTTGATATTTTCCAGAAATTAAACACCAATGATTCGTTATTAGTGATCTTACCAACATTAACATGTTTCTCAGCACAAGAAGATACGGAACCATTCAATGTTTTATTAGATTCTTCTTCATTGAAAAAAGATTGTGTTTTATTAATGGATTCATTTTTCCATATAGTTATTCAAGTTGGTGAGATAGCAGCATATTGGAGAGATTCAGGGTTGGATAGAGACGAGTATGGAAATGTGTATAAGATGCTTGAAGATCCTATTGAAGAAGTTAAAGATATTTTACAACAACGATTCCCATTACCAAGATACATTTTAACCGATGAAGGTCAATCTCAAAGTCGTTTTTTGATATCAAGACTGAATCCAGATGATAGAGGTGATGTCTTGCTGACTGATGAGGTTTCATTGAACAGTTATTATACACAGCTGATCAAAAAGGCTGTGAATCATCATCAATAAAAATGTTAGAAGAAAATCAAATAGTGTAGTTATTTTTTTCAGCTTCTTCCAATAACATTCTTTCCACTTGATCACCATGTTTGACCAACTTCCCATTCTGTTTTTTGTATGCGTAATCAATGGATACTTTGTTGTTCAAAATAAACTGGTTGTTCATTTTGGCCAATGCTTCATCACTATCTTTAAAACTTTTATAATAAATGAACCCAAACTTCCTACTAATTCCATATTCATCTCTAGCAATTGTTGGAGGTTTAAAAAATTTTCCAAACTTCTTGAAAATTTCAAACAGCAAATTCTCATCCACTAGTTCATCCAAATTTTTAATGAAAAGTGTTGACCCCAATTCAATATTATTATTATCATTATTATTATTATTATTATTATTGTTGTTGTTATTAGTATTATTATTACTATTGTTATGATTTACCCTGTTAATCTTCAGAACTTTGTCGAACAATCTCACTCCAGACATCACTTTCTCCACATACTCCACATCAACACTGTTTCTAAACTCCACAAACCCATAACCTTGGTGCGTTCTTAAAACACGATCTTTAGGCAGATACACGTTTGCCACCGGTGCCACTTGCACCATCAGCTCATACAGCAAGCTCTCGCCAACTTGCTCGTCTAAATTGCCCACATACAACGTGTTCTGTTGGTTTCTCTCGTTCTCAGTGCGTCTCAACATCGTTTCTCTTTCTTCAATTATGATTGATTATTTTTTTTTTTTTTTTTTCTATAGCGGAAAAAAATTCAAAAATTATCAAAAATTTATCAACATTTCACCAATTTGATCAACAACAAAACTGAAGAAAAAATGTTGTTTTTGGCCGTGTTCAAGTCGCTTGTGGACAGAGAAGTACTTGCGTGTTTGTTGAAGAATCCTTTTTCGTATTCAATAACTAACTTTTTTTTCAGATTACTGTTGAGGTGAGTTTTTTTATATTTTTATTTTTTGTCCAGTTGGGTGGCGTATTCACAGCCATTTAACTAGCTAGATAGTATCAGAGCTAACAATTTTAGCTCAAAAATGGTGTTGAGATCAAGGGAACTTTAAGAACAGTCGACCAGTATTTCAACTTGAAATTGGACAATGTTGTTTGCCTTAATGTTGATAGATACCCACATTTATCCTCTGTAAAGAGCATATTCCTAAGAGCCTCTAGAGTCAGATACTTCCATATAAGCAAGAACGATGTCGAGTGTAACTTGCTTCAGGATGCTTCAAGAAGAGGTGAGTATTCACTACTTTTGAAATTCAGAAGTATAAACGTTATGATGTACTAACTTGCATACACAGAAATAATGGCTACAACTGCCAACTAAAAGTGATGACTGTTACATAGTAATATTTCACATTGATTCAGGTGTATTTTTTTCCCACAATTTTCAATAGTAGAACACCCAAAAATGCTTCAATTGAGCTTTCAAAAAATTGTAAACAAAACACAAATAACTGTCTTTAAATAACGGACAACATCTCTTTTTCTTCCAAACCAATTCGACCAGCTTTTTTGGACCTTTTAAATTGAAGACTTTAAACAAAACATTGCTGCACTGACCGAAGATTTAAATTTTTTTTTTTTTTTTTTTTTTTTTTTTTTTCATTTCATTAAACTTCAAAAGTAAATTTAATTACCAGCAGAAAATGGGGAAATTTAGAAGAAACGCCAAAGGAGGCAAACCAAAAGTCAGCAGAGACGATCGTCGTCCAGAAGGCTGGGCTCCAGTAGTCAAGGAAAGTGAAAAATGGGAAAAATATTATACCCAGCAGAATTTATTTGAAACTGCTAAAGAATTTGCTGAGTTTAAAAGCAAATGTCAACAATTATTACCTCTAACTTTTAGAATCACAGGTTCATCAGAAGATTCTGAAGAAATTCTGAAAATTTTTCAAGAACGTCATTTGAAATATTTACAAAATGCTGAATATGAAGGTGAAAAATTAAGTGAACCATTCCCATTACCATTTGTTCCAAACAATTTAGCATGGCAAATCAATGTTTCCAAAACAGCAATGCGTAAAAATGATGCGTTTGCTAAAACTCAAAGATTTTTAGTTTTGGAGACAGAAACCGGTAATATTAGTAGACAAGAAGCTGTTTCTATGATTCCACCATTAGTTTTAGATGTTCAACCACATCATAAAGTTCTTGATATGTGTGCTGCACCAGGTTCCAAAACTGCACAATTGATTGAAGCTTTACATGTCAATTCCTCAAGTTCACAACCAACTGGATTTGTTATTGCTAATGATTCTGATTTTAAAAGAGCTCATATGTTAATTCATCAAGTTAAAAGATTCAATTCCCCAAATTTGATTGTCACTAACCATGATGCACAATTCTTCCCTAAAACTAAATCATCAAATGGAGAAGTTGTTAAATTTGATAGAATTTTATGTGATGTTCCATGTTCTGGAGATGGTACTATGAGAAAAAATTTATTGGTTTGGCAAAAATGGGCCATTGGTGATGGTCATGGTTTAAACCCGTTACAGTTTAGAATTTTACAAAGAGGTTTGGATTTATTACAAGATGGTGGTAGATTAGTTTATTCAACTTGTTCATTAAATCCTTTAGAAAATGAAGCTGTTGTTTTACAAGCTTTAAAAAAAAATAAAAACATTAGAATTGTTAAAACACAATTACCAGGTTTAATTTCATCAAAAGGTTTGAGAACTTGGAAAGTTTTTGGTAAAGATGGTGAATTAAAAGAAAGAAACGATGAAAAAATTAATGAAAATTTTTTCCCACCAATTGAAGGAGAAGATTATCATTTAGAGGATTGTATTAGAGTTTATCCACATCAACAAAACACTGGTGGATTTTTCATCACAGTTTTGGAGAAATTCATTAATGAATCTGAACCTTCTGAACCAGTTGTTAAAAAGCAAAAAATTGACTCTAGTACTACTACTACTACTGCTACTACTACTGAAGTTTCTATTAAAGACAAAAAAAATGAACCAGTTCCAGTCAAGAAGGAAAGATTATCCAAATATGCTAATTCTGATGGTTCAGAACCTTTTGTTTTCTTACCTAAAGATAATGCTGAATTAAGTAAATGTTGGAAATTTTATGGGTTTAATCCAGAAGATATTGAAATCACCGAATGTTGTTTTGTTAGAAATGCAACAGGAGAACCATCAAGAACAATTTATTTATCTCATCCAAATGTTAAAGATTATTTGAAATCCAATGAAGAGAAATTGAAAATCATTCATTCTGGAGTTAAATTATTTACATCTCAAAGAGTTGATATTGAATGTAAATGGAGAATACAATGTGAAGCTTTACCATTGATTAGAAACAAGATCAATAACGATAGAGTTTTAAATATTGATAAAAAAACACTTGAAATTTTCTTAAAAGAAGCATTCCCAAAATATGATAAATTACAAGAATCTGGTGCGCCTATTGAATTTATTTCTAAGATTAAAGAGATGTCATCTGGTTGTGCTTTTATTAATATTGATAGATCCGATGAAAATTTACCAAACATGTTTTATCCAGTTTGGGTTGGTACCAATTCTGCTAATTTGATGTTATCTAAGAAGGAAACTTATGAAGTTTTATACAGAGTTTATAACTTGGAGACCACTAATCAACAAGAGTATAAGAGCAAAGATGGTACTTCAATTTCTGGAGCTCCTGAAACTACTGAAACTACTGAAACTACTGAAACTACTGAAACTACTGAAACTACTGAAACTACTGAAACTACTGAAACTACTGAAACTACTGAAACTGCAGAATAAGCTGGTTTCCACTTCCTAATAAATCATACAAAACTCTGTACCATAAAAACCAAATCATTGTAAACTGAGCTTCAAAGAACCTACAAAACCTTAAAATTCCAAAAATCTCATCTCATCGCCTATAAAAAAAAATTATTTTGAAAAATTTTCTTACTCTTCTTTCCAACAATCAAAAGCGACTGGAACTCGGACAGGACGTGTACGTTTTGGCACGTCCGACTTGCTTTGTGGTGGATTTAGCTTCTATTTTGTCCACTAAAGATTATCGGCAGTGCGAAGAAAGAACGGCTTCAACATCCCAATTACACACAGAGCATCTTCATTCTCCATTCGCTACATTGAAATCGACGTCCCATTTAATCACTCATCTATTTGTTACTTTTGCATGTTGCGTTGTAATAGAATGTGTTTCATCATTGGGAGACATCAGTTGTGTTTAGTTGTTTAGTTAGTTAGTTGTATAGAGTGAGCTGTAGTGCTACTTGCAGTAGCTTAGTCTCTTTAATATTTCATATAGTATGTAGTGAAAAAAAAATTTTTTTTTCCAGAGAGTTTATTCACTATTAAAACAATCACAAGATTGGACGTTTGACCTCTTAACCACCACTCACAACACACACCGAGACCACTCCTCCCGCTCGGTGGACAAGATATTACAAACACAAAGAAAATGTCTCCAATCACTTTCAACGCCCACGACAACTCTTACGTCGACCATGAACTGTCTGTTAATTTGGATTCTACTGAAGCTTTTGAAGGGCCAGAGAAACTTTTGGAGATTTGGTTCTATAACACTGCTGAGGAGATCCCAGACAGTGGGAAGACTTTACGTTCCATTTCCCATCAGGACTGGAGCAAACTTTTGGATCTAGTGAATTGCAAGATTTTATCTATTAAATCATCAGCTAAATTGGATGCGTTTTTATTATCAGAGAGTTCTATGTTTGTTTATGACCATAAATTGGTTTTGAAAACATGTGGTACCACAACAACATTGAACTGTTTAGATTCCTTGTTTGCCATGGTTCAAACAAATTTGAATTGGGATTTTTTGAAAACAAAAGAGATTCAACCTTCAAAAGTTTTCTATTCAAGAAGATCATTCATGTTCCCAAACCAACAGAAATCTATCTATAAGAAATGGGAAGATGAAGTTAGTTATTTGAACCGATTTTTCACTAATTCAACCCATTATTTAATCGGAAGAATTGATAATAAACATTGGCATTTATACACAACTGAATCTTCTGATACTAATATGATTGCCCAAGATGATCAAACTTTTGAAATTTTAATGACTGAGATTTCTAGAGATAAAGCTGATCAATTTTTAACTTCTAGAAAACCAGGATTTGAAATTGATTTAAATTCAGATTTAGGTCATTTTATTGGTGAGTCCACTTCAAATAACACTGGCTTAAACAATTTATATGGGCAAGTTCAATTGAACGATGCTTTTTCTTTTACACCATGTGGGTTTTCATCAAACAGTATTTTGAACGATGATTCTTATTATACAATTCATGTTACACCGGAAAAAGATTGGTCTTATGCATCTTTTGAAACCAATGTTAATCCTCAAACTTATGGATTATCAAACGTTGATATCTTGTTTAAAGTGCTAGGAATTTTCAAACCTCATGATTTCCAATTCACTTTTTTTGCTAATGATTCAAATGAGAACTTTATGAAATTAAAACAATTAGATGAGATTAAAGGGTATAAAAAAGTTGATAAAATCGTTTATGACTTGGATGGATACGAACTGTTATATGTTCGTTACCAGGTTGTTGATGAGGAGTTGTTTGGGCAGTTGAGTCTCTAAATTCAATTATCTTCAATACTTTTATTATTATTATTATTATTACTTTTATTATTACTTTTATTATTACTTTTATTTAACATACATTACTAGTTTATTGAGATGGAGAATTAAATCAAGAATGAAAAAAATAAATAAAAATCTGTGTGTTGCTGTTGCAATGATGGATCTTTTTCTTTTTTTTTTCAATATAATGATTTAATTTTTGTTGGGAGGACAAATATTTATTCATTATATGTTTTTTTTTATGTTTAGTGGTGTTTCAAAGACGCTGATAACGGAAAAATATATACATAACGAATGTTCACAAAGAGCAGTTTGTAGACGTTCTTTTCCGGTAACAAAATTGTAATGGAAAGTGTAAAAAAAAAAAATTTCTTAATGTCCAATTTTCACTACATACATAACAACCAGTGAAATTTCAGCATTTTTTTTAAAACTATCTCACCATTTTATTATTTAGAAGAAGAACAGAAGAAGAATGTCCGAAACAGTCTGCAGTGCACACAGCTTGGTGGCCGCTATTTCAGCAGTCTCTGGAAGTGCATCGTTTGCAGCATGGCTGGTTGCTCAATTACCACAACTTGTGGAAACTTATCAGCAAAAGTCAGTGGAAGGTCTTTCTCCAATCTTTGTGCTCATTTGGGTGGTTGGTGATTTGAGTAGTTTGATTGGGTGTATACTCACAAAACAGATGTTTTTCCAATATGTGTTAGCTATTTATTTCCTGTTCAACGATTTGGTGCTTTGTGGTCAGTATTATTACTATGGAATTTACTTAAAACGCAAACATCACCATCATCACCATCAACATCATCAACATCATCAACTTCATCAAAACAACACTACATTTAATAATAGAAATAACTCACATGGCTCACGCATTGTTTCAGCTGCAATCATTGCCTCTAATATCAATCCAGCATCTGCTGCTCCAATTATATTACAACTTATCAAAAAAGATACATTATTAGCAAGAACCACAATAGATCCAAAACTATATGGAACTTTTTTTGCATGGTTTGGAGCAGCTTGTTATTTCTTTTCAAGAGTTCCTCAATTATTGAAAAATTATCAAAGAAAATCTACTCAAGATTTATCACCATTTTTATTTGCCTGTACACTTTTCGGTAATTTAACTTATACTTTGTCCATCTTAGTCAGTTGTGATTTTATTTATGGAGGTGATTATAGACTTGAGTTTTTTATTAATGAACTACCGTATATCATTGGAAGTGCTGGTACAATTATCTTTGATGTTTTTTATTTCTATCAGGTTTGGCTATATAGAAACTCAAACCAAGCCGAGAATGCTCCATTATTGAGCAGAGATTAGTCTTGAAAAAGGAAAAATGAACTAGAGAATAAGAAAGCGTTTCTAAGTTATTGCATTGAGATACTATAGATTATTCAAAAAGTTATTTAATTTTATTTTTATTTTGCGTTTAAATTGAGTGTAAGGTAAACTGTGATAACTGAGAAGGGTTGAAGAACTAGCTAACTGGTTAGTTTGGTGTGCTATTATTTGAAGAACTACCTTCTAATATCAATGCTACCAGGCGTGATTTGTGGCATTTTTGAATTAGTTTCTCAAACCACAATGGAACAAAGCTGTTTTGAACCACTGAAATGTAAAGCACCAAATGCTTTTTATAATACATTTTATGAATTTGAACCACAACCTGAACCAACAACATTTGCATTTGGATTATATTTTAAAAAACCAAAACTACAAGTTACCATTGAAGATTTTTTTAAAAATAATAAAGTTCAACCACCTCCAACTGTTGAAATTAAAAGACCAAGATTAACTGAAATTCCATTTTTTAAGGGAATTCATACTGGGCTAATGCTTAATTGCACAGAACTTGTTGTTTTTTTAAATAACTTAGGATTAGTTGACGAAGAATATCTTTTCCCAATTGCAGAAAAAAATTATGATAAAAGCTTGAGTTCAATTGTTAATAAAATTTCAAATTTTGCTCAAAATTTCAAAAAAAAATGTGTTTAAAATTTTCAAATTTATTATATTTGGTCCTTGGGGTGTTATTTTTAAAGGGTTTGAATTAGTAGGAGATTTTTCATTTAATTCAATTAATAAATTTAGATTATTTATTAAAGAAGATTTGAAATTATTTGCAAATTTCCCCAATATTTTACAAGATTCAATACCTTGGTACTTAGCATCTATCATTTGGGTATTCTCAATTTCCTTGAATTTTTATTCATTAGCTGCTTACATCGGAGGAAATCCATCAATAAATTTCAACATTCTCATTTATCAATTAACTTATTCAATTGTTTTTTCTTTAATAAGGGGAGTTCCTAAAGATCTTGATCTTATTTAAGCTGATAATTCACAGGTTGCTTCTGTTGTTGTTCAATTGATTGTGATCAAGTTTTTTTATGTTTTTTTTTTTTTTTTTTTTTTTTTTTTTTTTT
>JAJLVW010000057.1:0-29328 GCA_030570535.1 Starmera pachycereana
CCAACTACCACATCTTCTCAAACCAGCAGCACGTTTTCAGTTACAGCTATTACCCATACAGTTACCACCGATTTGAGTTTTGATTACAGTTACAGTTATGGTGGTTCTTACAAAGACTGCTTTACCAGCATACAAACTTACCCAGTTGATGAACACAATCCAATTGAGATTCAATTAACTTCTTGGAATGAATGTCCTACTCCAGAAGGAGAAGAAAAACCAGACTACTACAACTGTACCACTTACTTTTTTTTCAACTTCACTAAAGACGAACCATTGGTTAAAGATATTCAACTCATTACCAAATCTAAATTCGATAAATCCTATGGAAATCCAAACCTACAAACACCAAGTGAGATATGGGTCAACTTGAAACAAGGTTTGTTGGGTTTTACTACTGTTATAAGAGGTCAGAGTCAATCGTCTTATAATTTAGGTATATTGATTAACTACAACGGAACAAATTTGTTGTACGCTAATAATTGTGATAGAACTAAAAAGTTAACAATTTATTATCTTGACCTCCCTTCATCAGAATACGACTATTGCTACGGTTTGGGATTGTGGGGTTTATGGTCTTCCGGTTATTGTACACATCGTTCTGAGGATTTCACCACAACAGTTGAATTTAGACCTCAAAGAAGTATTGGTGGAGCATCTAGTTCTAGTGTTAGCTCAACCATAATCTCAAGTTCTTCAGCTACTTCTTCAGCTGCTTCAATTTCTAGTTCATCAAGTTCAATTAATGTTTCAAGTGTTCCAGTTAGCAGCTCAATTTCAAGTGTTCCAGTTAGCAGCTCAATTTCAAGTGTTCAAGTTAGCAGCTCAGTTTCAAGTGTTCAAGTTAGCAGCTCAGTTTCAAGTGTTCAAGTTAGCAGCTCAGTTTCAAGTCTTCCAGTTAGCAGCTCAGTTTCAAGTGGCGCCCAATCAGCAACATCTATTCCATCTTCAGATGTGAAACCACAATTATCTATTGCAAGTGTTTCCAACAATACAATTACTTGGACTTTCATTGTTCCAAAAGAAGTGGGTCATTGGAGTGCTGTATCATTTGAAGGCAATGGTTTGAAATCCATTGGTGAATTGTCATACAACAATGATGTTTCTATTGCCGGTGCAAAAGCAGAATATGTTAATGCAACTGGCGAGTATTTATCATTTAGCTCTAGTGGTGATTTTACTGGTGATATAGTTGTTCAATTTACTTCTGAGATTATTAGCGGTTCAGTTTTCAATACCCATGGTGTTTTAACAGTTGAAACAGTTGATAAAAAGAGAGCAACATTGACTTTTGAACTTGATTATACAGTTGACTTGTCTGATGCTAGCTCATCGTCAGTTATTTCTTCTACAGTTAGCTCATCTTCAGTTTCTTTTGAGGCACCAGTTAGCTCATCTACCCAAAAATCTGATGTTGTTGATCAATCATCTTCAATCACTAGCCAGGAAAGTTCGCTAGGAACAAGTATTGTTACTTCCACTGCTACCGAAGAGCAAAATTCCACTACCGTTATTACTGTCACTTCATGCTCAAATAACGCGTGCTCTTCTTCAACCATCACAACCGGTGTCACAGTGATTACAACTACAAATAATGGTGTTGTTACCTCTTATACCACTTACTGTCCTTTGACATCAACAGTTGTTGAATCTTTGAAATCAACTACAGTCATTACTGTAACATCATGCTCTTCAAATGTTTGTTCAAAGAAGGTTGTTACTAGTGGTTATTCTGTTGTTACTTCCACATCAGCTGGAGTGGTGACCACCTCCACAAATTATTATCCATTGAGTAGTTCTAAGATTGTTAAAGGGTCCACTTCAAAGACTAAACCAAATGAATCTGCTCATACCACTACATATACAAGTTCAGTTACTATTAAAGGTAATACCGAAGGTGGTTCTACAACAAAATCAACTACTGTTGAAGGAAATACCTCATTATCAGTTAGCATTTTGGAAGGTGGTGTTGGTCAATTCAAGTTCACCTTTGGAGCTTTATTGGTTGGATTGTTTTCATGTTTATTCATCTAAACGATATGATTTATTTTCTTCAATTACTGCTCTTTTTTCGTTCAAATAAAGTTGATGGTTCAACCATGTGAAACTTTGGATGTTTTATAGAGTATTAGTTTATCAAATAAATGTTGTATATCCCACTGATTTTGTAGACATGCAGTAAACATTCATATTTTTGGTTAACATTCACAGCTTTTCATAATCAAGTTCCAGCTGAATTTCGAGTCTATCTGTGAATCGTGATTCGCAATTCGTGAACAGTGAAACTGAGAGTGAACTTCGTAGCTTTACGAATTGATTTCGATGTGGGGCAACAAACTTTTTACAAGCTTCTAAATTTGAAACAGCTGAAAGCCTGCTCCTCATGATTCACGGCTGAATACAAGGATAGCTACACATCAGTGATTACAGATGAAAGAAATGGCCACTATATTGCCACCAGAAACATGCAAAAACTACAAATTGCAACCCAACGAGTTGCTGCTCTCAGTGCCAATCAATGGCTCAAACGTCGTTGGAATTCTTACCCAACCACTCATTAAACACTCTGAACACCCAAGTGCAAACCCACACGAGTACCTCAGTGGCAACCATCCACCTATTCATAAGCTCGCATTGATTCTTCACGGACGAGGTGGTAACAAAAACTACTGCTTTCAACCATTGCTAGCTCAAGAGTTAGCACGTTTTAAAGGAATGTACAGTTTTAGAATTGATTTCAGAGGTTGTGGTGATTCAGGAGATAACATTGACCCCGTGAAGGGCAGAACTGTGGAGCAAGATATAGAAGATATTGATGCTGTGCTTGATGTACTGGAAGCTGGTAAACAAATTCCTAAAATCGGAGTCAATTTAATGTTAAACACCATCATTGGGCATTCAAGAGGGTCTGTTGCTATGTTTCAATGGGCGGTAAAACACCAAAACTTGAATAATAATGGTTATCATTATCGTTATTGTCCAAATCTAATTAATTGTGCGGGTAGATTTAGATGTAAAACTTTGATTGAAAGAATGGATACTAGTGTCAATGGTCATGAGCTTCTACAGTATAGAAATGGAGAATATAGGTATATTTTCATGCCAAATGATGAAACTATTGATTTAGGATCTCAAGAATTGAGTCCACTAGAGAAGTTGGATTCTGGTATTCATGTTTTGAGTATTTATGGATTAGAAGATGTTGTCATTCCATTAGAAGATGCTGCTGAATATGCTAACATTTTCAAAGAAAGACATGAATTGAGATTTATCAAAGGGGCTAATCATAACTTTTATGGTACTGTTGATGTTTCAAATAATCTAAGAGAACTAAATCCAGAAAATTTGCCATTGAAAAAGAATGTGATCAATTATAGCTCTAAAGTTGTTGACCACATCAAAGATTGGTTATCATTTGATAAAGAAGTGGGAGATTTTCAAACTCATCTTTAAGTATTCACAAATTTCTAAGATAGATTGAAATCGATGGATTTTCAAATTTTAGAGGTATTGGAGGTTGGAGAAGTAATTTCATTGATATCGAAAATGATTCAGTTATTTCCAAATATGTTAGAATTGGTATTACTAAAATCACAGAATTAGGTAGGAAACAAATCAAACTTAAAACCGGGATTAAGAAGATATTTGAATTAAGATCCACAACGGAATTTGATCAATCTAATTTACAAATTGATGATATTGATATCAAAAATATTCCAGTTTTCAAAGAAAATAAAGCAGGATCACCAGATGAAAATTGCGTTAAGATTCAAAAATTTACTATTACACTTACAAGTTCATTTACTTGAACATGGTAATTGAAGGAAGTAATGCTTTTGAGCAAGTTTTAACTTATTTGAAAGACAATAAAAACTCTTGCTGCTGGTGAAGATAGAACTGGATTAGTTTTAAGGGTTGATAATCATTCAATTGCCGAATTAACAACGATTGGTTTGAAAGCTAAACATTTTGAATTCAGAATTGAATTTTTACAAAAAATCGCTTTGAAAGCTGAAGCTTCATATTTGGATCCAGCAGCTATTGAATCTTTGAAAAATTTTTATCAAAATCATCATCAGAAGCTATGTTTGAGAATCAAATCAGTTCTAGATATGATGCTACAATTGAACCATTGAATGATAAGTTTGGTGGAATTGAAAAATATTGTCATGATGTTTTGAATTTGAATAAGCATGACTTGAGTAAAATTTGTGAAAGTTTGATAGATGATAGTTTTACTAGAGAATAAATTAATCATGACTACAACTTCAAAAAATTAAATAGCATATTTATTGAGTAAAATAATCATTTTATGAAAAATGATCTCCAACTTATTTTCTACCCATTGAAGCGTAGTAATGTAAATAAGCTGATTGAGTTTTAACACCTTCAATATAATTATTAAGATCTAATTTTTCGTTGGTTGAATGAGCACCATCATCACCACGACCAATTGGTAATAACAAGACATTAGTTTTCAATTCTTTTTCAAAAGTTAGAGTGATCGGAATTGAACCACCTTCTCTTGTTAAATCTGGTTCAATACCCCAAACTGCCGTAGTGGCTTTTTTAGCAGCTTCAAAACTATCGTTAAATGGATCACCCAACCAATAATCACCATCATGAATTAATTCTATCTTAAGAGAATTTGGTGAATTTAATTTGGCAAATTCATTTTTAACATGATTAATAACTAATTCAGTTAATTTCGAACTTTCAATATTTGGAACAGTTCTAATTGAAAATTTCCCATTAACTTTTGCTGGAATAACAGTTTTAGCACCTGGTTCATGGAATGCTCCTTCAATACCATGAATAGATAATGATGGGTATCTCCATCTATGTTGTAAGATTAATTTTTTATCTTTATATAAAGCAGTATCAGAACCAGTTGATTCATTTAAAACATCAACATCAAAATCAATATTATCATAAAGAGCGTTTTCCTTTTCAGTTAGAGGAGCAACTTGTTCCATAATTCCATCAATTAAAATCTCACCTTTAGAATCAACTAAAGTTGATAAAACTTTTATCAAATCAGTCATTGGTTCAGCAATAATACCACCAAATAAACCTGAATGTAGATCTGCCTTTGGACCTTTGATTTCAATCTGATAATAATTGACTCCTCTTAACCCATAAGTTAAAACAGGTTTAGTGGTACCTAACCAATAATTATCAGAAATAACAACAGTATCAATATTCTTAAAATAATTTTCAGCTTCATTTTTAATTAATTTATCTAAACCTAATGAACCACTTTCTTCCATTCCTTCAAAACAAGTGATTAAATTAACTGGTAATTCTAGACCTAATTCTTTATGTGCTTGAATCGCATTCAACCAACCAACAACAGGACCTTTATCATCACTTGTTCCTCTTCCATATAAAACATCTCCAATTTGTTCTAATTTGAAAGGATCAGTGTTCCAACCATCTTCTTTTGAAGCTGGTTGAACATCATAATGTCCATAAACTAAAACTGTTTTCTTGTTTGGATCATTACCAAAAGTGGATAATAAAATTGGTGGTAATTTTAGATTTTCATTTAAAGTTGGTGGAGGTTGAATACCTAAATCAACTAATTTAACGTTTGTTCCGCCTAATTTTATGATTTCAGATTTCAAGAATTCGGCAGTAGCAACAACTTGTGGTCTTAATGATTCATCACCAGAAACACCTGGGATTTCCACTATTTCTTTCAATCTTTGGATGAAGTTTGGTTTTAATTCATCGATTCTAAGGGTTTAATTTTATTAGTATTTAGAAACGAGTTGTTAAGAATGAAATGAAGAACTGTACTTTTTAAACAGGTTTGTCAATTGCGGTTGATTTGGGTCACTCATGTTGGAATGGTTTCTGAGTTGAAGAATTCTTGAAGTTTTGAAAGGAATAAATCTAGGAATTAATCTATTCATCAAAAAATTGTGAGATTGTTATAAATGGTGGAAATTTGCGAAAATTTGTAATTTTTTTCTATTTAGGATTTTACAATGAAAATTATCGAAGTTTGAAGAATCAAAGAATCGAAAAGTAGATTCGTGTTATTGGAAAACGCTATACAGCTAGATCAAACCAACTTATTTAGGACCAATCATGTTTTCTGGTCTGACCCATTGGTCGAATTCTTCAGAAGTTAAATAACCCAATTCTAAAACGGATTCTTTTAAAGTTAAACCTTTTTTATGGGCGTTTTTAGCGACTTTGGAAGCTTTATCATAACCAATTTTTGGATTTAAAGCAGTAACCAACATCAAAGATTCATGTAAGGTTTTTTCGATTTTATCCTTGTTTGCAATGATACCATCAACACAATGGATTCTGAAAGAGTTACAACCATCAGCTAATAATCTGATTGAAGATAACAAGTTTGAAATCAACAAAGGTTTGAAAACATTCAATTCAAATTGACCTGAGGCACCTGCAAAAGTGATTGCAGCGTTATTACCAAAAACTTGCACAGCAACCATTGTTAAAGCTTCATTTTGAGTTGGATTAACTTTACCTGGCATGATTGAAGATCCTGGTTCATTTTCTGGTAAACTTAATTCTCCATATCCACATCTTGGACCAGAACCTAAGTATCTTATATCATTAGCAATTTTGTATAAAGAAGTGGCAACGGTGTTTAAAGCACCAGAAGCTTCCACAATAGCGTCATGAGCAGCTAAAGCTTCAAATTTGTTTGGTGCAGTTTTAAAATCAATACCAGTTTCTTTTGAAACTTGTTCAGCGATTTTAGCATCAAAACCGATTCTAGTGTTTAAACCAGTACCAACCGCAGTACCACCTTGAGCTAAGAATTTCAAGTTAACTAAAGCATGTTCAATTCTTCCAATTGAGTTTTCAACTTGTTGAACGTAACCAGAAAATTCTTGACCTAAAGTTAGTGGTGTAGCATCTTGTAAATGAGTTCTACCAATTTTGATGATTGATGAAAATTCATCCGATTTTGCTTGTAAAGAAGCTTTCAACGCTTGTAATTCAGGAATCAAATGATGTGTAATTTCAGTGACAGCTGCTATATGCATAACAGTTGGGAAAGTATCATTTGAAGATTGAGATTGATTCACATGGTCATTTGGATGAACAGGTTTTTTGGAACCTAATTCACCACCCAAGATTTCAATTGCTCTGTTTGAAATAACTTCATTAGCGTTCATATTAGATTGTGTACCGGAACCAGTTTGAAAAACAACTAATGGGAAATGGTTGATTAATTTACCAGAGGCAACTTCATCAGCAGCTTGTTGGATAGCCTTTGAGACTTCTGGGGATAAAGTACCAAAAGATTCATTAACAATGGCAGCTGATTTTTTCAAGATACCAAATGCTTTGACAACAGGTTCAGGCATTCTTTCTCTAGCACCTCCAATTTTGAAGTTTTGTAAAGATCTTTGGGTTTGAGCACCCCAGTATTTATCAGAAGGCACTTGTAATTCACCAAAGGCGTCTGATTCTGTTCTGTATTGTTGGGACATTCTAAGGCTGGTGGTAAAAGATCTGAGTTGTTGTTTAGCAGCTGTTCTAGTAACAGATGATCTTAAATTGAGCATTGTGAAAGAAAGAGTGCAAGTTGTCAATTCAATTCAATTCAATTCAGTAAATTATTTTAGCAGCAGTTCGCACAGGCTGAAGACGGGAAAGCGAGTTTTACTGCAAGAGTGGTTGCTAGGAGGTGAACAAAGGGGGACGTGTTGTTGGAGTCCTAGAAAGAGGAAAGCAACAACTGGCTGGCAATGTAGTGGGAACTGGGAACTAGTGAAGAGATGCCAGCCATTGTAATAGAAGAGCGAAACCTCTCTGTTTATATACCACCAAACTTCAAACGGTCACTCGTTAGTTACTCTTCTTTCTGTTCCTTTAAATTCCCAGCTGGTCTCCACAAAATGTCTGCCTACCGGCTGGATTTCCAATGAGAGGTAAAATTCAATTAGGCGGAGAACTAAAGAAAAAGCGGGAAGAAGCCTCTCGAGTCTCCCGCCTACAAACACAGCGGAAAGAACCGCTGCCGACATGGATTTGACTCAGCGCTTATTGCCAGCACTTTATTCAACCATTAAAATTTAATATCGCCGAACATTGATGAACAACACTACTAACTATTAACTATTAGCTAGCTTTGTAATTTACATAAATTGTGAATTTGAAATGCATAATGTGTGCACTGTGTATTGAATGATTGCACGCATGTGTGTATGTACTATGTGTCTATATTATAATGTGTTTTATGTGTCATATATTTCTATGTTTTGTAGCTCAGAACTCTTAGTTATCAATTCCTAATTTAACTAACATGTAAATGTTCAATACAGAGATGAACAACCACACAACACCTCCAATGGCAGTGGTGATCCAGTTGTTGGTCATATCTAGCTCATCTTTCACAACTCGATCCTCAACCTCATCAACAACTGATCCACCAACCATTCCTGGGGGTTGAGAAACTTCAACTTTCATGATACTTCTCTTACTTGTGAAATAAATCAATGGCGCAGTTAAAAATGGTAATAAAATAGATAACGCAACTTGTGAAGCATTCAATGCTGCTGCTAGCCCATTTTTACCAACACTCAATGAAATAATCAAACATGGAATAATAGAGATGGCTCTAGTGGCAATTCTTCTTTTCCATGGTTTAATGGTCCATCTCAAATGTCCTTCTGAAACAATTTGACCTGCAATTGTACAAACAATACCAGCACTTTGACCTGAAAATAATAATGCAATCATGAAAATTGTACCTGCAATTGGTGCAACTTGTTGACCTAATAATCTATGAATTGCATATAAATCAGCATCTTTAGCTTCTTCAGTACCATAGAGTGAGCTGCCGGCAACAATCAAGATGGCAGAGTTAACAAATAATGCAAATGTAAATAATGTCACAGCAAGTTCAATAACCGAATATTTATATGCGTACTTAATAGCCATTGACGAAGGTTTATATTTGAAATAAACATCATCTTCATCAAATTCATCACTGTCACTTTCTTTGAAGTCATCTAGTTTAATATACTCATTTTCAACATCAAATTCTCTTAATCTTGGTTGAACTAAACCTGATCCCAAAAACAAAGAATGTGGCATAACTGTTGCACCTAAAATAGATGAAGCAATATACATTCCTTGTCCTTGCATCATTTTCTTTGAAGGTGCAAACCCTCTAAAAACTTCTCTCACACTAACAGGAGGCATTAATCCTAATTCGACTGAAAAACAGATAACAACTCCAAAAACAAGAATTGCAACACCATATTCAAACATTCTAACAAATTTCAGTGAAGATCCAGGTCTATAAGCCATCAACACAAATAGAACATCAACAATAGTAATACAAATACCAGCAGGCAACGGAACTCTGATCAAAATATTTAATGCAATAGCAGTACCAATAACTTCAGCAACATCTGTGGCAATAATTGCACATTCTGCCAAAAACCAAATTATTAAATTCAACCACCAAGGTAAATATTGTCGACAAGCTCTTGAAAGATCTAATCCCGTTGTTGATCCAAGCTTAATACACAATGATTGTAAGAAAATTGCAATGATGTTTGATAAAAGAACAACGAATAATAATGAAAATTTTGAAGTTGCACCTGCACTGATAGCAGTAGAATAATTACCTGGATCCATGTATGCGACTGAAATCATTAAGCCAGGACCAATGAACCGTATGTATTTTTTCAACACTTTCACTATAGCGTGATCGGTCTCATAAACTTTTAGAAAAGATGCTTTAGTTGGTTGTGGAGTTGTAGGTGTTAACTCAAACGATGTGTTTTTGGTGACAGATGCTGATTCTCGCAATCCCCCGTGAAGAGTATGTTTCAGCATTGTGTTTGCTGTAAGAAACTCGCTCTTCTGATGTCCTTCCATTGTTGCAGCTGGTTCTGGAGTTGAAAAGTTGGTTAAATTGAAAAAACTAAAAGTTTATAATTAATTGTAACTTGTAACTGATGAATTTAATTTAATTTAATTTTGTCAGTTATAACTTGTCAGGCTGGGTTACATGCATGCTGTATCGTGTAGTTCTCTGTGACACAATGCACGCATTGTTCTAGATGCTGTACACTGCATATATATATAATCTATTGGTTTGGCCACACTTCGAGTATTGTTATTTGGTACATTTTGCTATCAGTTTATAGTTTCTAAGTTCTTCAATAAACATAAGGAGAATCCGAGCGACAACGAGCCCGGTGATTACTGTCGAAGAAGACCTTAATCTGCCACAAAACTACATTTTTGATCCTTGGACGGTGCCAGGTTGAGTCGTGGACCTACAGAATTTGAAGATCATTTAAACTGTACTAAAGTCCAATTTTAGCATTCAAATTTATCCTTCTTGGGTCGGTGTTTCAAGCTAGAATTTTATTGTTCTTTACAATATGACTTACATCTCAGTTATACCTATTATGTTCTATGTTTTGTTTATTTTTTAGCAAATTTCTATACGTTTCATTTGGAAAACATTCCTGGCTAACAGTAGTCCAACGATAAGACTTATAGCAGCCAGTATCATTGCTGGGTAAAATGCCAAAACCATTGATTTTCTGTATACCAACAGCACAGAATCTTTTAAAGCACCACTCAATTCCAGGATAGCACTTGAATCTTTAACCAACTTGGTCACAAGATCTGTGTCTTTGGGAAACAAATCAGTCAATTTAAATGACACATTATTTGTGTAAATCCCCAGTGAAATAGCAACACCCAACACATTACCTAAGGCTCTCACTAATGAAGCACAGGTATTGGCTTGTGCTTGACCAATCTTACCTGCCTTCCCAACAATGAAAATGGTGGTGCCAACTCCAAATATACCAGTTCCTAAACCTGTTGTTATCAATCCCAAAATGAAAAATATCTTCCAATTGTATCCAGCTTTTTCAATTGGTGATGTTAATTTAATTACTTCAAAGATAGCAAAAAATCCAGAGACTTGAGTTAAAAATGCTAAGATCAAACAAACCATTGATGCCTTTATTGTTTGCAGATCTGATTGGTTGAACTTTCTGATTATGTAGCCACCTAGTACTGCACCAATGGCAACTGAAACAACACAAAACATTGTATAAAATCCAATCAATGTGACATCAATCTCTTGAATAGTTTGTAAGTATAAGGGTGTTATGAATAGGATCATATATAAAGCTAAAGCACTCACACTATTAACAACTCCCAATGCACCAATCTGTCCTTTCAATAAATCTGGATTGATAATTTTTTCTGTAGCAATATATTTCTCATTTAGTATGAAAAAGATTGATGATATGAATAACACACCAGAATATAAAACCAAGTCTTTAGGTTTGTTATTTTCAGAACTGTTCACCAAGAAAATTAAACTTGATATAACAAGTACCAATAACAAGATCCCTCCTAAGTCAATTCTCTTCAAATTATGCAATTTATAACGTTCTTCCTCACTTGGAACATGTTCAACTTCAATATGTCTTTTCATAGTGACAAAAATCACAACCAACATTATAGGAACTTGCAAGAAAAACATCATTCTCCATCCAATTGTGACAATACAAAGCCCACCAATTGGACCACCCAACATCTGTGCAACTGATGAATTTATATTCCCATATCCAACAAATACACTTCTTTCACTTAATGGAACAAAATCGGTAATCACAATACTAGACAAAGCATAGATCCCTGCACTTCCAACACCACTAACTGCTCTTCCAATTGAAACAACAACTACATCTCCACCAAAACTAGAAAGTATTAAACCAATTGTAAATACAATCTGTGCAAACAATAAACAACTTTTCCTTCCTAAAACATCACTTCCTTGTCCATACATCGGTTGAAATGCAGTGCTTGTTAATAAATAACTTGTTGCTATCCATGCAATTTGGTCACTTTGATCGAAATCTGATGCAATGTTAGACATTGTAGTAGAGACAATGGTAGAATCAAGTGAACAGATGAAGTTCCCGCACCATAAACAAAACAACCATTTTTGGAAATCAGGGGTTATTATAAATTTACTATTAGCAGATGTTGATGGTGTTAAAGATGGATCAATGGTTGGATCTTGTGATAAATCGAACTGAAATTCAAGGTCTGAGTCCAAACTTAAAGGTGTTTGAGGTGTTTCTTGTGTAACTTTGAAATCACTGCTTTTTTTATACTTTAAATCCTCCAGTTCAACAGACATTATGAGTGTGATAATCTGTCTATTATGTAATGGTTAGCATCACAGTTAACAGCGATTGTTTTGAGACATTCATATGGTTTTTTTTTTTTTTTTTTTTTTTATTTGATATTATTGAAAAATTTCACAAATTAAACCGCCTTTTCCTAATCAAGCTAATCAGCCAGGTCTTAATACATAACTAATTACAAAGAATTTATTATAAAACTATATCTCAAACATGTTGGAGATGCTGAATTCATCAAGACAGTCAGCATATCTCAATTCATTTGCACCTAAAAACTGCTCCAAATTCACTAAATCACCAGTTGGATCAAATTGGAATGTGTCTAGTGAATTTGAATTTGAAGTGATGTTGTAGTTAGTATTTGGTGTTAAGCCAGTTAACACTGAATCAACATTCTGGAAATTTGAAGTTGTATCACTATTAAATTCATTCATTGGGGGTTGAATTGAAAATATGGTGGTAGAAGGTGTTAAATCTGAATTTGAATTAAAATTATTATTGATTTTTTCTGGGATACCAAATGTACTGAATGAAGGTTCCCAGATTGCTGTTTCTGATGATAAAATAGGGTCCTTTAGCATATGACTTCCTTTAGTAATGTCCAATAATTCTTGTAATTGTTCCATACCGTAATTGGTAAAAACATTAATATTATTCAAATTTACTAATGTCGAGTCAGGATCTTTTTCAATTCCATAAGTTAATCTTAATTGTTGTTTATTTGAATTCAAAGAATCTGGATTTGCTGATCCACAATCATCTTTCAGATTTGCAATAACTCTTTTCTCAGCAATAAAGGAAATCATATCTCTAATACATTTAAACCCTTCTTTTTTCAAAGTTCTCAAGAAAAACTTGTCTCTTAATGAATTTTTCAAACATTGATAATAGTCAATTGCTAGAAATTTCTGATGAAGAATATTTATACCACATGCAATTCCAAATAATGATTTAGATAAAGTATCAATAATTTCAACAAAATTAAAATCTGATTTCAATGTGGTAAAAATTAAATCCTTTGTATGATAAAGTCTAATTAAAATACTGATCAAAGCAATTGAACATCTCATTGCGCCATTTTCAACTTGCTTATCAAGATAAAATTTATAATTGGGATTCATATATTTGTCATACTTTCCCATTAAATAACCATATGCATGATTAGTCTTTTTAATGATTTCATTTAAGGATAATTTCATGTAATAGATGTATTTATCAAAATCATAATGTTCTGTAGTTTCATAATGTAAACAAAAATGTTGATAAACAGTTAAACATAATGAGCTTGTAATAATGTTATGTTTTAACTTCATGATATTTTGGAAATTTGTAACATCTTGATTTTTAGATTCCGATAACAATTCTAGTGAATCGATTGAATAATTTATGTTGACATAATTATTCATTTGTTTTAAAACATTCATCACTTTTGAAACTTTCACTGGTGAAACAACATTATTAACAAGATTTGATAACTCATAATATAAGTTACCAATCCTTTGAGATTTTTCATAATCTTCATTAATTGCATGATCCAAAGGCGTGAAATTTGGTAGAACTTTTGGTAAATTAACTTGATAACTATTTACATTCTGAATGATACAAATATTCCCTGAAATGGGAGAGCTAATTCTATCATTCTCCAAAATTCCAAGCCAAACTTTCCTCCAAACATTGATATGTTCATCATCTTCTGCTAATTGAGAATAATTTGTTGCATCTCTATGAAGACCAATGTTATATGCAGATTGAATAATTAGACCTAACATAGTTTGAGATTGAGATAGTTCTACACCATCGCCATCTTCAGGACAATAAGTCATATAAAGTCTAAGATATAATAAAGCTTGCACAATGACTAATTTTGTTTTTTTCAAAAATTTGAACTGCGATAATGAATATTGAGCTAATGTGATAAATTCTTGAGTAACTGGATAACTCAATAACATTTTGCTTTCAAGATCATCTGGAGCTATGTTATTTGAATTCAAACTTAATGTTAAATGACCAAACTTCATGAAAATCAATAATAAACAAACTGGGATATAATCAAATTTATTTGATATTTTCAAAATGATATTAACATTTAAATTTGACTTTTGATCTGGATCTTGTAAAATTTCATTAAATATCAAAGTTTTAAATTTATGTAAATCAATAAAGGGGAAAAATGGATAAACGTATTTGGAAAATCTTTCAACATAAAGTTTGATAATGTTTCTGGGAGGTAAAATATTTTCAATTGAAGCTTTCAATTCATCTTTAAAATTTGGTGTTGCATTATTCGTTATGTAAATGAATGGTAAAGAATCAGATTTTGCAATTTTTTGAGAAGTGAATTTGTCCATAACAGGTTTCATAAATGGAGAATCTTCTTCGCCTAATAACATTAGTGAAACAATAATTGAATTATCCAATGTCTTTTTCTGTTTCAATTTCCGTTTTCTTAGCTCATCACCTAACTGTCTATTTTTGAATTGAGGCATTACTGAAGATTTTAAACGAATACAAAGATAATTATAAGAGTGTAAAAGGGCAATGAAATTATCTCTTCGCCATTGTGATTTCGAAGATAGCGGTTTGTGGTCCTCCATCCCTGATCTTTTGATGATCAACGTGGTGTGGTACTCGTAGAAATCAATGACATCTTCATCATCATTGGAGTTGTGGTGATCTTGTTGGTGCAAAGAACGGAAATTCGAATAAAAATTAGGAGATGATTCTTTACCTACTATTGATCTCTCTAAAGTTTCCAGTCTGGATTTAAGTCTGAGTACCTCATTCTGGATATTTTTCTGATTAGGAATCTCATTCTGGTTGTTGTTAGAATCATTGAAGTTTGTGTCACCAAAACTGGAATTCAGGGGTCTAACAGCCCAATGAGGAGGTTCATAATGACACAGTTCACTGACACTGTATTTCACACAGTTCCCACAACTGGGCCTTTGTCGGTCGCACTTGATCTTCCTGGCCTTGCAATTGGAGCATACAACAGACATTCTTTGTCTCTTCTTGGGCTGCTCATTCTTTGCAGACTCATTCATATTATGTATTGAAAATTCTTGATGTTAACAAGTTGTAGTTGTTCATAAATAGAGCTCTTCTTAGTGTTTGCTCATTTTACGGTTTACCTTCTTTCACTTCAGAAAGTGTGTCAGTAGTTAATTTTTTTTTTGTTTTTACTGTGTGGCGCCTACCACCGCATATCTCCGACAAACGCGCTACGCGCGTAGCTTAAATTTAACCTGCAAAATTGTCCTCTTTTGTCCGTTAATAACATAAGCAATGAGCTAAGCATCTCAACACCATGGTTTCTCTAACTCTTAAATTGCCTTATTTAAACAAAATGAATGAGAATCAGAAATATATCTTGAAGATAGTATTTTAAGTTTTAAGGCTTTGATTACAACCAGATATTTACCTCTAAAGCATTATAAAGGTTTACATCGTTACCAGTGATATCTTTTCTTTACTTTTATTTTTCAAATTACAAGAAATCACATTTTAACATACACAAAATGACTAAAGCAAAGGTAAATTACACACTTGAAGCTGAAAGTGATGAAGGTTTAGGTGCTGGAGGGTTTATCAAAAACGATCCTGACTTAAAAAGACCCAAAAGACGCTCCACCAGCACTACTAGAAGATCCACAAGAAGAAGATCTAGTACTCCTGTCAACTATCAAGAATCAGACAATAGTGATCTAGAGTCGAATTTCATTATTAATGATGGCAATTTAGAAGATGAAACTGGATCAACGTCTTTTAATAGTATTAAAAAGGAGTCAACAGCTGGAAAACAGAAGAAAACAACTAAAAAACTACCAACAAAATCCGCCAAAAGAAAATCAAAGGAGATAGATGATGATTCTGATGAATATAAAGATGAAGATTATAAAGTTGAAGAAGATGAGGACGATGATGAGGATGATGATATCGTTTTAATTTCAAGTCGAAGAAGTAAGAGAGGCTTCTCTTATAGTGATTCAATAGATCTTGATACTAATGAAGAGTTGAATGGATTGACCGAAGCAGATGCAGCAGTTGTTCAAGATATTTATAATGAATCAGATAAAGAGGATAGTAAAGATGAAATTACAACAGTTAAAGCTAAAAAACCAAGAGCTAAAAGAACTAAAAAAGAACCAAAAAAACCAAAGATTCCATACCATGTTAGAATGACAAATAAATTGTATGAATTTCATCCAGATTTACAAGATGTTTTCCCAAATTTGGACTCTGCAGAATTGATCAAACCTGAACGTGCCCCTCAACCAGAAGGTATGTCAATTAATTTATTACCTTTCCAATTAGAAGGGTTAAATTGGTTATTAAAACAAGAATCTTCATTTTATAATGGTGGTATTTTAGCTGATGAAATGGGGATGGGTAAAACTATCCAAACAATTGCATTATTTATGAGTGATAAAACTAAAAGGCCAAGTTTAGTTATTGCACCAACTGTGGCAATTATGCAATGGAAAAATGAAATCTCTCAACATACTAATGATGGATTATCGGTTTATTTATATCATGGTGCAACAAGAACTGGTTCAAAAGAGGATTTAAAGAAATATGATGTTATTTTAACAACTTATGCTGTTTTGGAAAGTGTTTATAGAAAACAAAATTATGGATTCAAAAGAAAAGGTGGTTTAGTTAAAGAAAAATCTGTTTTACATTCAATTGAATTTTATAGAGTCATTTTAGATGAAGCTCATAATATTAAAGACAGACAAAGTAACACAGCAAAAGCTGCAAATGCATTAAATACTCAAAAAAGATGGTGTCTTTCTGGTACACCTCTACAAAACCGTATTGGTGAAATGTATTCATTGATTAGATTTTTAGATATTGAACCATTTGGTCAATATTTTTGTACAAAATGTCCATGTCGTTCAAAAGAATGGAAATTCACTGACTGGAGACATTGTGATAGTTGTGGTCATGTTCCAATGCAACATACTAATTTTTTCAATCATTTCATGTTGAAAAATATTCAAAAATATGGTATTGAAGGTGATGGTAAACAATCATTCAGTAACATTCAATCTTTATTGAAGAATATTATGCTTAGAAGAACTAAAGTTGAAAGAGCAGATGATTTAGGTTTACCTCCAAGAGTTGAAGAAATCAGAAGAGATTTTTTCAATGAAGAAGAAAAGGATTTATATCAAAGTTTATATTCTGATTCAAGAAGAAAATTCAATGATTATGTTGCTCAGGGTGTCGTTTTAAATAACTATGCAAATATTTTTACATTAATTACAAGAATGAGACAATTAGCAGATCACCCAGATTTAGTTTTAAGAAGAGTTAAAAACAATGATGATTTACTTAATAATGCCAAAATTAATGGTTCATTGAAAGGTGTTGTTGTTTGTCAATTATGTGATGATGAAGCAGAAGATCCAATTGAATCAAGATGTCATCATAAATTTTGTCGTTTGTGTATTAGTGAATATATTGATAGTTTTGGAGGCGATTCATCAAAATTAGAGTGTCCAGTTTGTCATATTGCATTAAGTATAGATTTACAACAAGCTTCAATTGAGTTGGATAATGATGCTGTTAAAAAAGGTTCAATTGTCAATAGAATTAATTTAGGAAGTGGCGAATGGAGATCATCAACTAAGATTGAAGCATTGGTTGAAGAATTATATAAATTGAGAAGTGATAGACAAACGATTAAATCGATTGTCTTCTCACAATTCACAAGTATGTTAGATTTAATTGAATGGAGATTGAAAAGAGCAGGTTTTCAAACAGTTAAATTACAAGGGTCAATGTCCCCAATTCAAAGAGATAATACAATTAGACATTTTATGGAAAATCCTCAAGTTGAGATTTTCTTAGTTAGTTTGAAAGCTGGAGGTGTTGCATTAAATTTATGTGAAGCTTCGCAAGTTTTTTTAATGGACCCATGGTGGAATCCTTCAGTTGAATGGCAAAGTGGAGATAGAGTTCATCGTATTGGTCAATATAGGCCAGTTAAGATTACAAGATTTTGTATTGAAGATAGTATTGAATCAAGGATTATTGAATTACAAGATAAGAAAGCAAACATGATTCATGCTACTATAAATCACGATGATGCTGCTATAAATAGGTTGACTCCTGATGATTTACAGTTCTTGTTCATGAATTGATTCAGGGAGGAGAAAAAGGGTATATAATAGACGTAAATTCACTTCATTAAACTAGTTGTAGAACATTCAATTTTAAACCAGATTATGGAAATGTGAAGCGTCTTTTGCCAAACCTGCTTTAACAATTCTTGAAATTTCAGCAGGATCTTTTGTAACACCAGTTAAGTTTTCATATCCGTTTTCTGTAATCAATAAATCATCTTCAATTCTGACACCACCAACTTCATAATACTCTTGCACTTTCTCCATATTGATGTATTTTTTACCACCTTCTGTTTCCAATCCCAATTCAATTAAATAAGGAGCAAAATAAACGCCTGGTTCATTAGTTAAAACCATACCTGGTTCCAAAGTACGACGTAATCTCAAGTATCTTAATTTTGGATTATGATCATCATAATCTGGATTTCCTCCAACATCATGAGTATCTAAACCAATTAAGTGACCTAATCCATGAGGATAAAAAGTTGTTGAAACACTGGATTCAAATATTTCTTGAGGAGTACCATTATGGAAAATTCCTAATTTCAAAAACTCATCTATTAAAACTTGATGAGTTTTTAAATGAATATTATCCCAAGATTCACCAGGTTTAATTAATTTTTCAGCTTCTTTTTGCATTTTTAAAACAATATTATAAATTTCTAAATGTTGTTTTGTCCAATCTCCATTGATTGGGAAACATCTTGTAACATCACTACAATAATTCTCCCATTCTGCACCAGCATCTAATAAAAAGGAAGTTTTACCATCTAAATCTCTATCATTATCACCATAATGAAGAACAGAACAATCTGGTCCAGAACAACAAATTGGTAAATAACTTTGATTCTTGGAACCTTGACGTAAACAATGATAAACAAACTCAGCATGTACATGAGTTTCGTTATTTTCAATTGGTAAAGCTGACATCACAGCTAAATGAGCTTTATCTGTGATTTTAGCAGCATGACGCATCAAAGCAATTTCATATGAATCTTTAATTAATCTACTTTCATCCAATGCATATAATAAAGATTGATCGCCTTGTGATAAAAAAGTTCTATATTTTTTGTTTGACTCATCAATATCAGTTGTAAGATTTATATCATTTTTAGTTAAATAATGATCAATCTCTTCTTCATAACAAACTTTATCAACATCATAAATTTCTTGAGCTTGTTCTAGTGACATTGGTTCACCTGACCACATTTTATCATCAACAGTAACATTTGGTAAGAATAAAACAAGTTGTTCAGTGGTGAAATCAAAAAATACATGAGTATTTGGTAAATTACAACCAGTTAAATAATAAAAATAACGGTTTTGTCTAAATGGATGAGCACTGTCGCTGTAAGGATAAGTTTTGAGAATTTCAGAACTTAGAAACAATGAATGGGAGTCCAATGAATCTTTAAATCTTTTTTCATTGGAGTTCAATTTTGATAGTAGATGTTTCTTGATGTTAAGAGCATGTTGCTTTGCAGGATATTTCAAACCTTTTAATTCTGGTAAAGTTGTCTTTGGAGCCATTCTCACTGATGTAGTAAACAATGAACGATTGATCAATGAAATAGGGAATTGAAGGAAAGTTGCTTTTTTAATATTCAACAATCTTCTATATTTAAGGAAAAACATTAATTTTTATTATCAAAGGTACAGATGATAGTTAAGAGAATTAATTAATGGTGATATTTTTGATCTGCAAAGCAATCTAGATTTTTCAAAGTGGCAGTGTAAATATTACATTGGAATTGAAATAATATATAATAAAGAATCAATAGTAAATTAAATTTAACAGTAGTCTTTTCGACAAATTGAAGTGATAAATATTAAAAGACTACAACATTTAAATAGTAACTTTGTATATATTCAAATTTTAATATTTAAAATCAACAGCTTAGTTTTCAGCTTGGAAAGCAGCAATTTTAGCATCAATTTTAGCTTGTCTTTCAGCTTTGGTTAATTTAACTCTTCTGAATTTTTTGGTGTTTTCAGCGTATTGTTCTTTGGTGAATTTCTTTTCAGTTGGTTTGAAAGATGGATCAGCTCTGATAGCAGCATGAGCTTCAGTGTAGATATCTTCTAATGCATCAGCATCAATGTCATCTTGGATGTAACCAGCAAAGATGGTTTTGAAACGTTCTTCATCATCATCAGCTAATTCTTCCATGTATTCAGCAACATGACCACCAAAGATGTATTTTCTTAAAGTATCAGCATCTAATTCTTCACCTTCGATATCCCAACCTGGGAATCTGTTTGGAGAGTGTGGGATTAATAAACCACCATCAGAAGCACCTTTTAAGGCTCCAAAGACTCTAGCACCAGTTGTGGTTCTTTGTAAACCAACATCTAAAAAGACTTTGAATGGACGTGGACCATCTTCAACAGCTTCGGTTAATTCGAATTCACCTTCAACTTCTTCGACACCAGTGTAAGTTTCATCTAAACCTAATTTTTGTAAAGCTCTTCTGGCAACTAATAAACCAGTAGCGTAAGCAGCGGCCCAGTTGGTTAAACCATGGTTAATACCGTATCTTGGCAATTCGTGGGCGTAAGCAGCAGTCAAAACAACATCACCAGTGATTGTGGAAGAGACGATTTGACAGATGATATCTTTGTTGGTGAATCTAACAACTAATCTGTATTTTGGAGTGTTGTATTTAGCTTTGTGTTGAGTGATTAATCTTTTTCTTTGGTAGTAATCGGTTTTACCTTCAGCTCTTCTTCTGAAAGGAGTTTGGTAACGGGAGGAGTAAGCAGAGGTTTTTTCAGTGGAGAAAGCCATTTTGTCTGATGTTGATGTTGATGTTGATGTTGCAAGAACTGAACAAGTTGAAATGGATTATTGTTTTATTTTATTTCTTGTTAATTTTTCACTAGTATCGCTGAGATTTTTCACATCTAGACATTTTTTGCATTGTTTTTTTTTTTAGTCAGTTTCCTAAAACGGACAATTCTGTGGCATCTAAATAAACAGTCACAAATGACACCAAATCGGGAATCTTTACTCTTATAATTCCAAAACAAACCCTCTTTTAGGGCACGTGATAAGATGGGGTTGAAAGTTTTTTGATCTTTATGAGTATTCATGTATTCATGTATTCATAACTTTTAGATTCGAATTTCAACTCACTCTATTGGGTCTCAATATAATAAACTGTGCACTGCTTAAACAGCTAACAAGTTCTCAGTTTCAGAAAGTCAAATCGTTAACGTCTGATCTATCTACACTGTTCTAATAAACATAAACTTTATTTCTTCTATTTACAGTTTTAATTACTCCTATCTGTTTAGAAATTGGTAGATAAATACAATACTTTTTTTTTCTCTAAACAACAACAGTCTCGCCACTTGGAATGATCTTCAAGTCATTACTATCTTCATCGGCTTTGACTGGGGCAATTTGATCACCATCTCTATAATGGGCTTTGAAGAATGCATAATGTAAAACAATATCTTCAATATTTCTCATCTTTGGATCATTAGCAAAATCAGGATCAATGAAGAAAAAAACTGGCATATCAACTTCTTCTCCAGCAGCTAATCTTTGTTCTTCGAAACAAAAACACTGGATTTTATTAAAATAAGGTGATGCTTCACCTGGTGTGATTGAATATGTAGCCATTCCTAAAATATCTTGATCACTGTTGTTTTTAGCTTTATAGAAAGCTAATGCTGTCTCACCTGGCAAAACATGGACAGCTCTTTGTTGTGGTTTGAATTCCCATGGTAAAATCCCTGAAACTTCTGAAGTGAAGGAAACTTTAATTCTTTTATTCATGTTAACTGGAACTAATTTATCATCTGTGAACTTTCTTCTATCTGTCACAGGTTGTCCACCATATCCGGTTCTTGCACATAATGTTCTGTATAAAATGACTGATGCATAAGCTAAACCTAAAAATCCAATGAAAACACTTAATGAATAGTTGATAGCTGTTTGTGATTTCTTGCTTTGAGATTCTCCTTGCTTCATTGCTCTCAATTTGGCAATTTCCTCACGGGTCAAAGTATTTAAGATGGCACTTTTAAAATCATCGTTTGATTTCGAATTTAGTGATTCGTTGTTTTTGTTTTGAGTGTTAAAAAGACTTTTAGAAGTAGTGAAATTTCTAGACAAAGTCGCTGCTCTCATTGCATTTATAGAAGTAGCGCCGACAGTCGTCTGTCTGGCCAAACTGCGAAAAAACATCGTAAGTAAATTTTTGGTTAATTTGATTGAAATTTGACTAATTATGATAATTCTTCAGATTTTTTATTTTTTTTCATTTCTACTTGGGGAATTGAAGAAAATCGATTCAAAAATGTTGATTTTGGCATCTAACTTTTGTTAATTAAGAGCTAGAAATTTGAGAATAGTTTTAATACAGAGTTGTGCTTTTATTAGATAACTTTAATTTCTTAATTTTCCAAAAGAGCTATTTAACTTAAAAATCAACAAAACAATAATTGATTTTTTTTTAATTTAGAATTAATATTATTTTTTTTTTTTTTTTACTCCACAAAATTTGCAGTAGTGTAGCAAACTTGCAAGTAATCAAGCACTATAACGTCTTCCAAAATGAGCAGCGAACCGTCCACCGAACTTTCTCAAAACGAGAGTGCCAATGTTCAAGTACCAGAACCAGCCAAAAAGAAGCGAAAGAAGGTCATTATAGGTGAGTTTGTTGCAGCAGTTAATAATAAACAATTACTAACTTGTGATCATAGCATGTGTTTATTGTCGTCGTTCTCATATGATTTGTGATGATCAGAGACCATGTACAAGATGTATCAAGCGGAATATCAGTCATTTGTGTCGAGATGAACCAGTTTCACAGAGGCAAAAGAAGAAACTAGAAGATAAAGAGATTAAGTTGGAGGATAACAAACATGCTGAATTGCCGTATAGTGCTGAAACAACTGCTAGTAGTAGTAATGATACACAAATCGCTTCTGTTGCAGAACAAATCAGTGCCCCTCAATTGGTTTCAAATGTTGAAATTCATTCTGTTCCGTTACATTTACAACAACAATTGAATTATATTACCAGTAGTAATGGTGATAACCATAAACCTTCAATTCCACAACCGATTCCTGAGCAGTCGGCTTTGTCTTCAATTACTTATAATCAACAACCTGTTTTTTTCAGTGAACATGCTGGATCTGAATTCAGTTCATTAAATGAATTCTTATCAATGTTGGATGATCCAGAATTAAACATACAACAGAATGGTGAAGCCACAACAACCACAAACAATAACAATACTAATAACCATTCAAATACAATATCCGGATTAAATAGTGGTGGTGCGTCTGCTTTTTTCAACAGTTTAGGTGGAACTATAAGTACATCACATTCATTAACAAATTTATCTTTACATAATTTAAGTGGGTTGAATTTAAGTACATTGAATTCACCAAGTTTAAACAATGGAATTCTTTTCCCACCATTAACACCAAGTCAACAACAATTACAACATCCACAAAAAACTCAAACACAAGCACAAAACTTCATACCTGGGCAACATGTTCATAATGATACCCCAGATCATCACATATCAGATTCAGCAAGAGACAAATTTTTCTTAACTGCAGCAGATCCATCAACTGAAATATCACCAGAAGAACGATTGAAACAAGTGATTAATGCTAAACTAGAAGCAGGTTTATTACAACCTTATAACTATGCAAAAGGATATGCAAGATTACAAAGTTATATGGATAATTATATGAATCATTCATCAAAACAACGTATTTTAAAACCATTATCAATTTTTAGACCTGCTTTCCGGGCAATTGCACGTACTTTAAAAGATGTTGATTTGATTTTAGTTGAAGAAAATTTTGAAAGAATGTTACTTGATTATGATCGAGTATTCACAAGTATGGCAATTCCAGCATGTTTATGGAGACGTACTGGAGAAATTTATCGTGGGAATAAAGAATTTGCATCATTAGTTGAAGTTAATACAGATGATTTAAGAGATGGAAATTTGGCAATTTATGAATTAATGAGTGAAGAAAGTGCAGTTAATTTTTGGGAAAAATATGGTGCAATTGCATTTGATAAAGGTCAAAAGGCTGTTTTAACTAGTTGTAATTTAAGAACAAGAGATGGAAGAAAAAGAAAAACTTGTTGTTTTAGTTTTACTATTAGAAGAGATAGGTATAATATTCCAAGTTGTATTGTTGGAAATTTCATTCCAATTAATCCTTGAGCTTATTTTATTTATATGATTGTAATATAATAATTCTGGTGTTGTAAAATGTAAGTTAATATTATTATTATTTGTTTTTTTATATATATATATATACAAGTATGCAAATTATGAAACAAATTCAGACAGATTCTTTTCCATTTTTGGCTTAATCATCTTTTGCTGAATCTTCAATTTTCTCTTCTTCTTTCACAGGAATTTTATCGTCTTTGAATGATAAAATATTTTCTTTATTTTCAATGAAAATATTTGAAACAATTTTATCAGATTCAAACTTATCAATAATATTTTTAGTAATTGATGAATTTGGACCAATATTAATAAATTGAATTTTAGAAACATCAGGTAAATTTAATAAAGTTTCAATAGATTTTTTGAAATTAACAGTTTTATCAAAACATTCAATAAAATTATCAAAAGCTTGATCTGAAGTTGTTACAATTTCACCATTAACATTTGAAACAATTGGGATTTTCAAGTTTTTTTCTTCAAGCGGAATAATTGAAGTTGAATTGATAAAATAAGTGATTGCTCTTGAAACCAGTGGATTATGGAACGGGATTACTGTAGGAATTTTTTGAAATTTAACATGTTTAATATGTTGTGGTAAAAATTGCATGATTTTAATCAAATCATCAGTGAGACCTGATAAAACAATTTGTTGAGAATTATTTATACTTGCAATTGATAAAGATGGGAAATTTTTTAAATTTTGTTGTATAATTTCTAATGCAGAATCAAATTTCTTAGAACTAAACAGAACAGCAAGCATTCCAACTTCATTATCATGATTAGCAAATGTATTCATTCCAATGTTTCTAATATTTGCAAACCAATAAACACGGTTTTTAGGGAAAACATTGTTTAATGCTAGTGCATTGTATTCACCTAAAGAATGACCAAGTGTATAATTTGCATTTTCTGCAATATTGATACCGTGATGCTCTAATCCCAACAGTAATTGTTGTGTAAACAGCACTGTCATCGGCTGTGCTCTTCTCTGTAGCAGCTCTTCACTTGGAAACATTTTGACTTGTTTTTTAAACAACAAACGTTCTTCTTTGCCACCATATGTCAACAGTGAAGCTGGAAGCTTGTGTCCTTGTCCTGGAAAGACTATGACTTTAGTAACTGATTTATCCAAAAAGTATTTTAGCGACATTAACACAATATCTACAGCAAAGCCGGCGTACAACTAGTTTTCCCACCGCTCTGCGAAACAATTTTTTTTTTTTTTTTGTTTTTTTATTTTTTGATATTACATAAATAAAAAAAAAAATAAAATGACTGTAATAGAAAACTTTTCACTCTTTTATCAACATTCAACAACTTCCAAGCCGCTGATTCCCACTGTTCTAAGAATACTATAAACAGCGCATTTTCATACCGATGTCTGACACTCGCCGTGAGTCTTTCCTTTTGTTTCTCTGGCAGTGCCAGCCAGAATCCCAAGTTCCAACGGCCGTTTATCGTCTATCTTATCTGACTCTTTTTAAATTCTTTAATTTTTATTTTCCTACTCAATGAGATAGATATATCAAGGATGAAGGATGGAATGGACACAGCAGTCTTGAACAACTACTAACATCGCACAGCACTTCCATTCTTCTACCAGTTTCTATCAGGTGCCGTTGCAGGTGTCTCGGAAATCTTGGTGATGTACCCACTTGATGTGGTGAAAACCAGAATCCAATTACAAGTTGGTACTGGAGCTCAAGCTGAATATTCTGGTGTTGTTGATTGTTTTAAAAAAATCATCAAAAATGAAGGACCAGGTCGTTTATATAAAGGTATCACTGCTCCAATTTTAATGGAAGCACCAAAAAGAGCTACTAAATTTGCAGCTAATGATGAATTTCAAAAATTTTATAAAAAAGAATTTGGTGTTTCTACAATGACTCAACCTTTATCAATCTTGTCTGGTGCTTCTGCAGGTGCTGTTGAATCATTTGTTGTTGTTCCATTTGAATTGGTTAAAATTAGAGTTCAAGATAAATCATCTAAATATAAAGGTGTTTCTGATGCTTTTTTCAGTTTGATTAAAAATGAAGGTCCATTAGCTTTATATAATGGTTTAGAAGCCACTATGTGGAGACATGTTGTTTGGAATGCTGGTTATTTTGGTGTTATTTTCCAAATTAGAAGTTTGTTACCAAAAGCTGAAACTAACACTCAAAAAACTGTTAATGATTTAATTGCTGGTGCCATTGGTGGTACATGTGGTACACTTTTAAATACACCTTTTGATGTTGTTAAATCAAGAATCCAAAACACCGTTAGTGCACCAGGTGTTGTTAGAAAATATAACTGGACTTTACCAAGTTTAGTTACTATTTATAAAGAAGAAGGATTTGCTGCTTTATATAAAGGTTTCTTACCAAAAGTCTTAAGATTAGGCCCTGGTGGTGGTATCTTATTAGTTGTCTTCACTACAACTATGGATTTCTTCAGAACTATTCATTACAAATAGACTATTAGTTCTTTACATAGTTAGAACACTTATTTAATTCATACTTAGATATCGACTATATAAATTATTACACTTATATCAAGCTGTAGTAGTTTACTAGATGCAAGGCAGAAAATACAAGTATGTATACATATAGATATATAAAGATGTCTGATCTACCAGCCCTGACACTGCTCCATACAATCCACCTGCAAGATGGTTGTGACAGCGAACAGCATCAAAAGAGCATTAAGATGGGCAATTTCACTCTCTCCAAGGACTTGACGCCTAGTCAGAAGACCGCTCCTCCAGTTGACGACCAGCGAGCACAACGACCAAGCAACACGGTTTAAAGTCCTGGTTGTCCGCACTAAACAATAAGTGGTTAGTGAAGAACTGTTTGAAAGATTTCTGTTACTTTGGGAATCCTACTGGTATTTATAGTGAAAATTTTCTGCTTAAGTTTACATGTAGCCATCTGCGGGTTCCTGCAGGTTGCTGCTAGGTCTGTATTTTGATTACTGATCTTTTAGTCATCTGGTAAGGCCACATGGATTACAAAGGAAGTTGGATCAAATAACTCTCCATAATATATGGAATAATATTATGGAACAACAACAACAAAGCAATGAGTTTACCGCTTTTCAATGCACCAGCAACCACACAGAAGGATGACAAGGTCCAGGTGATTGTGAGGTTTGCAGACACAGCATACACAGACTTCAAGCTACCCATCGTGGACGTGCGCTCCGTTAATATCAATTGGCTTAAACAACATGTTCGTTCTCAATTCCCACAGCTTGGTGATAGAAGACTACGGTTTATTAGAAGTGGGAAAGTTTTAAATTCTAAGACAAATTTCTATCTTGAGTTTATTCAATCCCAGAAATTTGTGACATATGAAGATGATGATCAAACACAAGCTGAAATTAATAAAATCTTTATCATTCATTGTCTAATAGGAGACAAACTTACGAGAGAAGAACTGCTTCAGGAAAATGAACTGGATAATCAGGTACAAGAACAATCAACAACACCTGCTCCCAGAGGGTTTGATCGTCTAGCTTCTGCAGGGTTTTCTCAAGAAGATATCGATGCTTTAAGAGTTCAATTCACTCAATTATATGGGGATATTCAATCAAATACTGGTCGTGGTGGTGGAAGTAGTAATAGCAATGATAATGGAGATGGTATAAATGAGAATGATATAAGACAATTAGAAGATCGTTGGATTGATTCATCAGTTAACGAAATGGATGAATTTACCAATTTAAATCTAAATTCGAATTCAAGTGGGAATTATGATTTATTTATTGGTTTACTTGTTGGTTCAATCTTGGGGGTATTAAGTCTATTTTTCTTAAAAGAAGATAAGATTTTTAATAAAAGACAAAAAATGGCTATAATTGCTGGAATTTTAATAAACTTCTCATTTGCTTTGGTTAGACAATGGGCATGACTTCATTGATCTTTTTGAATTAATATATTATGTGTATATGATATGATATGATATGATATGATATACAAACCTATCTTTGCCTTTTAAACTCATCATATTGTTCAAAAACAGCATCTAATGCATGTTCAACTGGTTTATCAAATAGATAAGGTAAAACTGGAACAATTGATAACCCAACACCAACCGGTCCCCAAGTTCTTAATTTAACATTCTTGATGTTTTTCTCTGCATATCTAGAGGCATATTTAACACTAGTATGAATAGTGAAAGCTGGTAATCCCATACTTGCAATCGATTGAAATAATCCTCTTTTTAAACCAACTTCTTTCCAATCAGGTAAATTTTTTTCTTTGGCTAATTTAACAGCTTCCGGATTTGTAGGAGGTAAACGATCCCATGGTTTTAATCCAGGAATATATCTTCCCTCCTTGCGTAATTTAGCTTTCCATGCTTCATATGAAACATCTCCAAGAACATAACTCCATGAAATTCCATAACATGCTCTAACTAACCATGGTGGAACCGCTAATCTAAAAGATTCTCCAATATCCGATGTGTAAGCAACATATCTATGACTTGCCAGAAGAATTGTCTCTCTCATTAGTCAACTTGTACTATTAATACAAATATCAAAATACTACTCACTCTTAATCTGTTTGCATAAGCTGCATAACGAACAGAAGAATCAACTGAGTCGGATTTATCAATGGAGCCAGGAGCTCCTGATTCTGCTAGTTCTTGTGCTAAAGTTTCTGCAACGTCTGTGATGTTGTCGGACATGTTGTATAATGTTGAGATTATTTGATTGAATAAATCAAGTCGAATTAATTTAGGGAAAGGGAGGTTTGGTGATTTATATAGAAATCTGAGATTTTGCCAGTACATTATAAATTGCTGCTGA
>JAJLVW010000057.1:29428-69288 GCA_030570535.1 Starmera pachycereana
TTTTTTTTTTTTTTTTTTTTTTTTTTTTTTTTTTTTTTGAATCAAGTTATCAAATTATTACAGTATTTTATCTCTTTTCTAAGAATTTAAATTATGGTGTTGTATGACATAGATTAACGACGAATTAGCAAATATAAATTCTCTTGTTTCAAAGAAGACAAATTTCTATATGGACCTTCAATTGATAACAATAAACCTCCAAATGAAACATAAACTGAAATCTTATCATCAGAAGATTCTTCGAATTTATAAACAGTACCATACATCACATAATCATAATCATCAGCCAATGATTTATCACTTGCTTTTGGAGGTCTCCATGATCCATTAACAGTATTACTAGATGCTTCACCATCAAGACTTAAAGAAGATGCTAAAGATATGGTTATAGAATCATTAACTTTCACTGGGAACAAGTCGCTGTTGACGTCTAGTGTGATTTTCACCTCTGAAGTGGTGGATGATGTGGCTAGAAGTCTGGCTACACGGTTGTAACGTGCTGTGTCAACTTCGTTTACAGTGAAAATATCGTCAAATAATGTGTTGGACATGGTTTTGAATGGTGGAATTTGTGAGTGAAAACTGGTTTTTGTGTGTTTAATAAGAATGTGTGAAGTTTAAACTGAGTCTCAACACGAGTTTCAAAGTGTATTTGCTAAATTCCAATTTTTATGTATTTATTGATGTCTTTACAAGAAGAAGAAAAAAAAAAAATCTGAAAAATCAAGCTGTTTACCCTGCCAAACAATTTTTCCTTCTGTTAAGTTAAGAAGACTTAATTTGGCAGTAAATCAACGAGTTTTAGTGCTAGATAAATAAGGGTTTTTTCTGGAGCAGATGTATAAAACAATTTGAGAGGTTTACAACTGTACTAGTTGTGTCTCAGTTGATTTCTTGTGTAATAAGCACTGCATGTTGGTAGATTTTGCGATTGTCTGTTATTGATAATTGAAATAACTTTTGATAGAAAAATGCTAGCAAAACGGTTAAAAATATATGATATGCTACTGGTCTAGAAGTATCTTTTCATACTAATCACTTTGATTGGAACTGTTTTGAAACCTAGAATAAATCAACATTTATTGAAAACTCATTATATCAATGCTGCTCCAACCAGCAGAGGTTATATGTAAAACTTGTTGAATATTCACACCTTTTTCTCCAAATCAAACCGATAATTCAGTTGGTGAAATCACAGTTGTTCTAGTTTCTACTATCTAGTGTTCTTCCAGTATCAAAATTGAAAGGAGTGACTTGAAATGGGCAAACACTCAGAAGGGGACATCGAATTGCAAGCAGGACTTGCCTCAAGAGACAATGGCAGTGATAGTAATGACATTTCCTCAGAATCAAACAATGCTAATGATTTGAATTTGTTTAGATCGAGGTTTGATACTCTGTCCACTCACACAAAATCATCTCACTTTACAAGAAGATTTTTCAGAAACAAAAAGCTTATGTTCATTATCTTATTCAGTTTTGTTGTGACTTCAATACTATCTTTTGGTTATATCAGTTCGCATAAAGACTCTATTTCAAGTATAATCGAACAACACACAAGACCAGAAACTATTACAGAAGAAACAGCCATTGAATACATAGACATTGATATGGAAGATTCAAATAAAGACACGGGAAAGACTGAGGGAGATAATTCAGAACCACAAGAAGATAAATCATCAGAAACTGAGAAAATTCAAGATGAAGAAGATGAAATCAAACAGCAACATATTGAAATAAGTGAAGAAGAAGACCTTTCTCAGCCAATAAAAATCCAACCAATCAAGCCAACTAAAAAATCAAAAATTTCAATGAATGATATTAGAAGTGGTCGATTTAGAGTTTTTGAATCACAATTGGAATTTATGAAATTACCACATAATCAAGATGATTTTAAAGACGAAGGTGTTTTTTTCACAAGATTGCCTAAAAGTTTTGAAATTTTGAAATCTTCTGATACTTCATTCAATAATATTTTATACAAAGATTCGGTTTTCAAGATTGGTGCATTGACTTATACAATCACTAAATTTGTTCCAAATTATGAATCTACATTTGCTATTGTACAAACAAATCCTATTATTGAGTTTAGACATTCTTCTTTAGCTTATTATTGGTTATTTGATGTTGAAAAAAAACAATTCACTCCACTAACTATTGATGGTGAATTTAAAAAACTTTCATTTGCATTTTGGTCGAATAGTTATAGATATATTACTATTAGTTATAATCATGATATTTATTTATTTGATATGGAAACTGAAAAAATGGAAAAAATCACTGATGATGGAAATGACCTTATATTAAATGGTCGTACTGATTGGGTTTATGAAGAAGAAGTTCTAGCTACAGATAAATCTATTTGGTGGGCACCTGATGACTCGAGCTTTGTGTTTATGAAAACTGATCAAACTGGTGTTCCAAGTTATAATATCGATTATTATGTTCAAGATTCACTTGAAGGTTTAAAATATCCTAAAAATAAGAAAATAATTTATCCAAAGCCTGGATTCAAAAATCCAGAGGTTGCATTGTTTAAATTTCAGCTGAAAGATAAGGTTATTGTTAAATTGGAAAATCAGTTGGATTCAAAATTGGGTAAAGAGTTTATCATTTATGATGTTTTCTATACTGACTCCAGTAATTTGATTGTCAAAGAAACAGACAGGGAATCAAATATTTTGAACTATAGACATTATAACTTGTTGAACTTGGAAACTAAAATCATTCATGAAGTCAATGCAGCTGAAGAATACAATGGATGGATTGAGAAACAAATTGATCCAATCATCATTCCAGCCACTGATTCAATAAAAGAAGCTGGATTTATTGATATTGGTGTTGTTGATGGATATAATCATTTAGTGTATTTTAAAACTCCAAGTAAAACTGGTCCACCAATTCCATTAACTTCAGGGAAATTTGAAGTATTGAATAACGGATTAGGTTATGATAAAGATTTGAATATAGTTTATTTTACATCAAATGAAAGAACATCTTTTGATAGTGATATTTATGGACTTAATTTAGACACCAAATTTCTTTTTAGAGTATCTCCAATTGATTCAAGTCGTGAAGTTGATGAACATGCTTATTATACAGCAACATTCTCGCCAAATGCTAAATTTGCTGTCATAAATTATAAAGGACCAAGCACTCCAACTCAATTATTAGTTGATTTATCATCCAAAAAAGTTGCTTATCATCTATCAAATTCTGATTTTTTACAAGCAACTTATAACAATTATGATTTCCCTACTAAGGCCCATAAACATTATCAAATGGAAACATATGAGGATGAAGATGTTGAGCTAAATGTGATTGAAATATATCCTCCAAATTTTGATGTAAATTCTGAAACAAAATATCCAGTATTTGTTCATTTCTATGGAGGTCCAGGTTCATATACAGTCACATCAAAATTTTCTATTTCCTTTATTGAATCAGTTGCATCTTCATTGAACGCAATTGTTTTGGTCATTGAACCTCGTGGAACAGCGGGGCAAGGTTGGAAATTTAGATCATTTGCAAAAAATCATATTGGATTATGGGAACCTCATGATATTATCAAAGTTACTGATAAATTCATTACTGAAAATTCTAAGATTATTGATACAGAATCAGTTGCCTTGTTTGGCTGGTCGTATGGTGGTTTTACCACATTAAAGACATTGGAGGTTGATGGTGGTGATATTTTCAAATATGGTATGGCAGTTGCACCAGTGACAAATTGGTTATTTTATGATTCGATTTACACTGAACGTTATATGAATAAACCAGAGAATAATGCAGAAGGATATGGAATCTCTAAGATCAGTGACATGAAAAAACTGGCACAGGTAAAGAGATTCTTGGTTATTCATGGTACAGCTGATGATAATGTACATATTCAAAACACTTATTCGTTATTGGATGCATTGGATTTGAATGGGAATGAGAATTATGATGTTCATATTTTTCCAGATTCTGAGCATAGTATCTATTTCCATAATGCTAATACGATAGTCTACGATAAGCTGTTTGGATGGTTGAAAGACGCTTTTGATGGTGATTTTAACAATCTGGGACATAAATGAGATCTTGTTTTGTTTTTAATTTTCTTTTCAAGTAAAATTGATGAGTTTAATATTGGTATTATAAGTTACATGAAGTACTGTAGTGTCAATTACGAAAAAAAAATCTGCTAATTAAGTTTCAGCAACGCTCTTTGGTGTCTGTTTTGGGTGTTTTGGCTGCTTTTCCAGGAGATTGCTGCAGCACTTTTGTTAAAGATAATCAAGCAGTTAAAAATTGACGTTAGACGTTTTTTGATATTTATTTGAAAGAAAAGGGTGTTCATAGTTCCACTCTTGTTTCGCAGGTTTTTCAAGCATCACAATGAGCAGAGGCAAAGAACCCGCCTTTGATGAGTTTGAGATGAGCGATGTGACCAGCCAGTTCAACAATGTGGACTTGGAAAGAGACCCTTTCAGGAAAGTGCAGAATTTAAATGAGGACACAGTGCGAGATTCAAGTGATTCCAACACCTCCAAACTACTTGGAGGAATCAACAGATATGCTGCTAGTACTGGTGTAGAGGAAGATTTTACAACAGATCCTTTTGTGCGTAGTGGGAAGCTGAGAAACGGTGGCAGCAATATACGGAGAACGTTTTGTCTGCTGTTAACTGTTGGTATTTTGGGATTATGGACACTTGCACTGGTTGGATACTCTTATGTGGGTTATCACAAGCAGCAAAAAGAAGCTGCAGATGTGTTACTGGGATCAAATTCAACTATAGCAGTTATATCAGCTTCAACATTACACCCACAAATTTCCACGATTCATGAAGATAACGACCACGAACCAACTACTACAAGAGAGATAGTACCACTATCGGAGCTTCCAATACATGTCTCTAGAGAACCAATTCCAACAAAAGCTGCTAAAACAGAAGCTGTGGTGGAGTCTTATAATTTTATCAGATCAAAACCCTCTTTATCAAAATCTGAAGATGAAGGTTTACACTTGGTTGAAAAAGACGGTGTTTTCACCATAAAGAAGATCGTTGATCCAGATTTTAACAAAGTTTTACTAAGCACTAATACTTTCATTTACGAAGGATTGAATCACAAAATTTCACAAATAGCACCAAGCTTTGATCTTACTAGTATTCTTTTGGTTACTGATTCCACCCAATTATTCAGACATTCTTCATTATCAAAGTTTTGGCATTATGATGTTTCCACCAAAACAGTGATACCTTTAACTGATTCCAATATTGACTCTAAAGTGTATTTTGCACAATGGTCGCCAAATTTCCAATTTATTACATTTGTTCAAGAAAATAACGTTTATCTTTATAATGTGACTTCCAAAAAAATCATTCAAATCACTAATGATGGTTCTCTTGATGTTTTTAATGGTCGTACTGACTGGGTATATGAAGAAGAAGTTCTAGCAACAGATAAAGCTATTTGGTGGGCACCAGATGAATCAAGTTTTGTTTTCATGAAAACTGATGATTCAAATGTGGAAACTCAAGAGTTGGAATATTTCATTAAAGGTAATAAAAATATCAAATATCCTAAAATTATGGATTTGAAATATCCTAAACCTGGTGGTGAAAATCCAATTGTTTCATTGCATCGTTATGTTTTAAATTCTGGTGATTTAAGAGAGATTGAAAGATCAGACTCGAAACTGGGTAAAGACTTCATAATATATGGATGTTTATGGGTCGATTCAGAAAATTTTATCATTAAAGAAGCGGATAGAACTTCTAATTTGTTGAACTATAGACTATTTGAGTCTTCCAAAGTAACATCAAAAGTCACATATACTGTCAACGCAAAAGAATCTTTTAATGGTTGGATTGAAAAATCAGGTTCAATGTACGCAATCCCAGCCAACCAAACTTCCGGGCGTGATAAGAATGGTTTCATTGATACAATTGTAGTTGACGGTTATAATCACTTGGGTTTTTTCAATACCCCAGATTCAAATAAACCTATACCATTAACTTCAGGAGATTGGGAAGTCATTGATGGAGTTTTAGGTTTTGATCAAGAAGATGAACTGGTTTATGCTATTGCCAATAGGCAATCATCATTTGAAAGACATCTTTATACAGTTGATTTAAATTCAAAAGAATTAACAGCAATGAGTGAACTTGATTCAATGGGCTATTATGTTGCTGGGTTATCTCCATCTTCGAGATATTTAACTTTGACGAAAGATGGACCGTCATTCCCAGTTATGTCATTTGAAGATACAGCACAATTAAGCAAGAGAATGCTAATTGATTTTGATGGGAAAAGAAGAACATTCCATAAAATTGTCATTGATAAAGATTTAGATGGTAATGAAGTTACAGTTAATGTTATCGAATTGAGACCTGAAAATTTTAATTCAAATAGAAAGCATCCATTATTGGTAAGCATTTATGGAGGGCCAGGTTCACAAAAAGTTTCAGCACAATTCGATGTTGGATTTGAAGCAAGAGTTGCAGATAAATTGAATGCAGTTGTTTTATTCATTGATCCAAGAGGAACAGGTCAACAAGGTTGGAAATATAGATCTTGGTCGAGAGGTAAAATTGGATATTGGGAACCAAGAGATATTACTACTGTTACATCACAATGGATAAATTCAAGAGATTATATTGATGAAAATAGAACAGCAATTTGGGGTTGGTCATACGGTGGGTTCACCACATTGAAAACTTTGGAGCATGATGCAGGAAATGTTTTCAAATATGGTATGGCTGTTGCGCCAGTGACAAATTGGTTGTGGTATGATTCAATTTATACCGAACGTTATATGGATTTACCAAAAAATAATGTTGATGGATATAATGAAGCAAGAGTTTATAACTTTCAGTCATTTAAGGAAGTTGATAGATTTTTAGTTATGCATGGTACTGGTGATGATAATGTTCATATTCAAAACACTTATACGTTGTTAGACAATTTCAATTTGAATGGATTGAATAATTATGATATTGATATTTTCCCAGATTCAAATCATAATATTAATTTCCATAATGCATACCCAATGATTGAAGGTAAACTAATGGCTTTTTTGAGTAATGCCTTCAGTGGCAACTTTGATTCATTTACGAATTGAATGACAATGTTTCCGTATATATAAAAGTGAAAATAAATCAAAAAGATAAAAAAAAAAACTCATAGAATAATCAATCATTTGTAGAAGTTAGAAGTTATTGAGGTTTGGAGTAATTTAAAGTACCACATTTCTTACAAGTTCTTTTCTTCAAATCCCCATCAAATTCCAAAATCCCTTCTTTAATTTGAGTTCCTAAATCAGTCAAATAAAACTCTTTATTATAGACAATTTCTTTACAATTGCAACAATACCATCTGATCTGATCATTTATACCAGCTGGTCTATCTTGTTCCAAGACAATCCCAATAGTGTTTGCATATCTCACTGGATTATGTGGAACATTACCAGGTAATAAAAATGAATCGCCTTCATTGATTGTGATATCTTTAAATTCACCATCATCCACAACTTTTAAAGTCATATGGCCTTTGTACATGTAAAACCATTCTGGTGTTTGGTTGACGTGGTAGTCCGTTCTTTCATTTGGACCTCCTACAATCTGCGGAAATGCAAGAAAACAAATGTTAATAGTCTGATGATAGTGAGATAATGCTCAGATTTCATACCATGACGGTGAAACCGCCTCTGTGGAGACAAAAATTGTTGACCGGTGGCTGGAGAAGATGTTCGTTCTCTGATATCCACTTTGTGATGTTGATTGGAGGTGTGAGCATTGTGGTTTGATATAAGTCTGATTTTGGAGTACGTAAATGTGAAAACTGATCAAATTTCAAATCTTTTTTTGAATACATTCAATATTCAAGTAACTGTACACTGATTTTGAACTAAAATGGACACACATAACCGTTAGTGAAGAGTTGGTGCTATGATGGTGTACTCAGTACTAACAGAGAACCAGCTGATCCTTTTTTGCAGCAGATTCCACTTATAGTTTCACCTTTTTACAATCCTCCAAAACCTGTTTTACTGCCATTTGATTATCAACAGTTACCGTCTCAATTACCAGCTACTAGCATCAGCAACAATGATTTGGATATTTGGAAACAAGAGTGCATGAAAGTTAAGCAGGAGATAATGCAATTTGGTGAGCAGGATAAGAAAGCTTACGAAGATTGGAAGAATGAAGTCATCAATAAAGTTGCTCCTGGATTCATTGGATCATCTACGCATTTATTGAAACCACTTAAAAAACAAAATACAAGTACAAGCAGTATGTCTACTACTAGTGAGCAACAGAAGCAGCAACCAGAATTAAGTGAGCTTGATAAAGTGTTCTCAGGTTTGAAATTTTGAAACGAGCTACATCAACCTTCAGTCTGGCACTGATAGTAATACACAACACATTCAACAATTAGCAATTGTATGTCTTATACACCAATTGAACAAAAGAAGATCAACCAAGCATACTTCTTTTTCTTCCTCTCATTCTAACATCTTCATATCTATTCAATACCTCTTTCAATTTCTTCGCATTTTGCTTCCCCTTGTACACACTAGCATATCCTTCCATCAACCATGTATTATACTGCTCAGCATATAAGGGATGGGTGCTTAATATGGCTCTTTCCAGTACATACAAATCCACAGCTTTATCCTCTATCAATGTGGAAACGGAACCTAATCCAAAATCGATTAAATAAGGTATCCATTCCACGCCATCGTCACGTTGTAAAACGATATTGGACGTTGTCAAATCTCCGTGAACCAATTCATTTAAATGTAAATTCCCAATTTCTTGACCAACAATTTGTAATATATTCTTGTTTTCATCATTTAATGCTTCACTAGCAAAATCATTGAACTGCCATAGCCAATTCTTCAATGAGCTGAGTCCATTTGCTAGTTCCTCCCCAACAAATTCCATCCATAGTAAGCCACGTCTTGAATCAACAGCAATTAAATTGGGCGTATGGACCTCGGTGATTGTGGTTAGACGTTGTAAAAGACGTGCTTCTGCTAATGTACGGTGTTTTGTAAGCTGGGTGTCTAATATTGGATGTCTGTATTTTTTTGGAGGACGATACTTGATAATGAATTTGTTGGTTGTTGTTAATCCCAGTGGTTTTCCAAGTTGTGAAGGTAAATATGGGTGTGTTGGTGTGGTAAATACAACTGCTTCAGCTCCTTGGGAGACAAGTTGAAGTGGAATGTTTTGCAAATACAACTGGGCAACAGCAACGATTTTATCAGACATTTTTGGTGGTGTCTACTACTATTAATCATTCAACTTGGAGAAAAAGAATATTTTTTTTTTATTTATTCATTTTTCACTATACATACAATTTCCTTGTAATTTATGATTTATGTATTCGAAGTAATAAAAAGCTGAGTGTTCTAAGCTTTGACCTGCTGGCCACCGTATTTGGCTCTGAGCGCATCGACGTCTTTTGTGTCGATTCTGCTGAAAAGGTATTGTGCATGGTGGATGTTGTGGCCACCTTGGATCACCAGGTGGAACTCGTCACCAATGGCCAAACTTGGGGCATTAAGCATGGTATTAATGATCTCTGTGGTTTCTGGCATGTATGGATAAATGACAGAGGCAACCAAGTAAACGATGTTGATACCAACAGCAACAACAGCATCGGATTTGGCTGGAGAGTCATTGTACAATGAGTTGTCTAATTTGTTGTCTTGTAAGAATTGGTTACCACGAGCAGAGATAGCCATAGCTAATTCCAAACCACGACGTTCATGGACGGCTTCCATTTCTTGGTTATATTGTTTCAATAAACTGTTTAAATCACCAACAACATTGTCATAACCTGGTAAATTGCTGGTGTCAAATTTTGGAATAACACCATTATATTTAGCATTAACAAATTTAACAATTCTGTTAACAAAATTACCCAAGTTAGCCAACAATTCATTGTTGTTTCTTGCTGCAAAATCACTCCATGAGAATTGGGAATCGGAAGTTTCTGGTCTAACTGCAGCCAAATAATATCTCCAAACAGAAGGGCTAATACCTGAATCTTGAGCATTATTACCAAACACACCAACACCTCTAGATTTAGAGAATTTACCACCTTCATATTGTAAATATTCAGTGGTACTTAAATGATGTAACATGGTCCAATCTTCACCAGTACCTAATTGGGAAGCTGGGAAAATAACTGTGTGGAAAGGAACGTTATCTTTACCCATGAATTGATATAATTTAACGTTCTTTGGATCTTTCCACCATTTCTCCCAATTTTTAGTGTAATTTGCTGTGATTGAAACATAACCGATACAAGCATCGAACCAAACATACAACACTTTATCCTTGTATTTCCCATCTAATGGTACAGGAGTACCCCATTTCAAGTCTCTAGTAATACAACGAGGATGTAAACCTTCATTCAACCATGAGTCAGTAATAGTTTTAGAATTTTTAGACCATGAACCTTTTTCAGAAGAAGTTTTATACCAATCTTTAACTTTTTCTTCTAATTTATCTAAAGACAAGAAAATATGTTCAGAAGTTTTCTTTTCAGGGGTAGCATCATCCAATTTACAACGAGGTTGAATCAATTCAAATGGGTTTAATAAAGCACCACACTTATCACATTGATCACCTCTTGCATCTTCATATGAACATTTTGGACAAATACCTTCAACAAATCTATCGGCTAAAAATCCTTTATGAACAGGACAATATAATTGATCCATTGATTGTTCTTCTAAATACCCATTTTTATTCAATTTCAAGAAAATATCTTGAGCAATATTGGTTTGTTCTTGAGTTGTAGTTCTTCCAAAATAATCAAACCCAATTTGGAACCATTTATAAACCTCTGCATGAATTGCATGGTACTTATTACATAATTCACGAGGTGTGACACCTTCTTCCAAAGCTTTAGTTTCGGTAGCAGTACCATATTCATCAGTACCACATATAAATAAAACGTTATAGTTTCTTGCTTTTGAATAACGAGCAAAAATATCTGCACTTAAGACACTACCAACAATATTACCTAAGTGTGGAACATTGTTAACATAAGGTAAAGCAGAAGTAATAATGATGTTTTTTTTAGAAGGATCTGGTAAAATTTCATCAGATTGATTTTGAATTGAAAAATTTGATTGAATTTTTTGAACTCCGGTAAAAACTTCTTTCTCACGTTCTACATGAGAAATGGCAATCGCTTGTTCTAAACCTAATTTAACTTCTGGTAATGATTGGAAAGTTGGATATATAGAATTGTCTAAAATATAAGCAGAAGCAAATAAAATAATTGAAGAAGGAGTAATTGAAGTTGGTTCAGTTGGTAAAGTTGATGATGGTAATTTTGTTTGTTTGGATAACACTTCTTCTTCAAAGTTAACGAGATCAGATTTTGTAAAATCTTTAGCTAAATACTTAACAATAGCATTTGGTTCAATTAATTGGAAACCAGTTGATGGGTTTTTCAATAATAAAGAAGGTTCATCATGGTCAGAAGTAAGTGGTTGTTTGTAGACATGAGAAGCAATGGCCAGCTTGATGTTGTTTGCCAACGCTTTTTTGGACTTCCCTTTATCGCTGAAGAGTTGAAGAGACATGATTTCAGTTGGTGTTAAGAGTTTTAGAGTTGTTGAAGCAGGAATTTTATTATATTTTTTTTTTATTTTTTTTTTTTTTATTACATATATTCAATAATTTTTATGACTGATTTTTTTGGGAAGTGAAGGAGCTGAAATATTTCGAGATTTTGGAAGGGGAAAATGCTGGATGAAGAGGTTTACGAAGCAATTGAGAATGGATTGTATGCTGAGGTAATGGAGGAAAAGTTTGGGGATTTAAAAGAGCTGGAAGATTGGCGTTTAAAAAAGTTACCGAAGATTATTGAGGAAAGAAAAGAGTATTTCATAGATAAAGCAGAATTGGTGAAGTTGATGGAATGGAAACTGTAGGTGTACAATGATTTGCGTGGTAATGATATGAAGAGACAACACTAACTGTGATGCAGAAAAAGAGGAAAGTTTAGACCAACGTTGAGAAAACTGATAGCAGAGAATAAAGAAGAAGATGTTGTAAGAGTGAGTAAAGCAGCTTTTAAGGAGCTAAGGAAATTGAAAGATGTTAAAGAGCATGATGTGGATGATTATGTTGCAATAGTTAAGCAAAGTATTAAATTAATCACTGAATTGCGAGGAGTTGGACCAGCTACGGGATCTTTGATATTATCGATAATGGATGGTATTGATGGAGTAAGAGCACCAGCATTTTTCAGTGATGAGGTAGCAGAATGGGTGTTGAGTGAGTTGGGAATCAATGGGAAGTTGAAGTATAATATTGGTGAATACGAGAAGTTTATACGGTATTTGTTTGAAAGGAAAGGGAGTCTGGTTGAATTTGAGCAAGGTGTTTGGAGCCTAAAGAATGTACCTTCTGTGAAGAAGAGGAAGGTTTAGGCTGTTAGTTGATATCACATTCACTGTATGAGTAGTGTTTTCTGCTATTTGATGGTCGTGTGGTGTATCACGTGATGTCAACTGCTCTAAAACATTCTAGAACTGCCATCAAATATTAACTACTTATAATTCATAACTGCTATAAATAAGAACAACTGATGCCGTTGATGTGCTCGTTACAAATCCGTGATTTTCATCATTAAAATTAGTTTGGATATAAAGTTTAGACTGTTTTGTTTCACGCTGTTACAACTTACAATCAAGTTATAAACGTCTTAATAGATAGTATAGAGTCGAGAGTCGAGACTCAAGACTCAATAGAGTCTAGACGTAAAATTGTAATTTATAAATTATTGTGAAAAAAATTAATTTATAGGCTATCTTTGTCCGAGTTGTTCCTACCGATTCAACAAATTCGTGGGGCAATTTCCCCAGATTCTTAAGTCCTGAAATCACACAAATCGGGACAAATTTCCCACTGAAAAATAGACAAATATTAAATGTCCGCTGATCGTAAAATAAAATAAATTAAAAACAAAAAAATACTTCGGACATTTCATCAGCAGTATAAAACACACATTTTTCCTCTTCTGATGCTCAAGAGTCGGTGAGACTAGTTAATAGTTGATGCTGCTTATATCATTTTATTCACCGCAATGACTGAAACTAAAACCATCAGAAAGCGTGTCAGAACTGGCTGTCTCTGCTGCAGACGCAAACACAAAAAGTGCGATGAAACCAGACCAGTCTGCAAAGCATGTGTCTTCAAAAACGAAGTGTGTGAATGGCCTACTCCAAAATTGAAGACTTCGGCCTCTAGAAGAGACTCCACCACAACCATTGCAACTCCATCATCTTCAAGTACTACTGCTACTGCTACTGCTACTGCTACTACTACTGCTACTACTACCACTAATACCTCTGCTATATCTTCTTCCTCGTCACCAATCGTCTCATCTTCACAAAATTTATATGACACTCCATCTATCTCCAAACCTCTGCCAAATAATTACCAGATATACTCACGTCCACTCAATAATGATCTGAAAAAACAGAAACTCAGTGATTTTCCAAGTTTACAGCAACATCAATACCACCCTCCATCTCCTGCTAATTTCACAAACAATATAATAGCACAACCAACTCAAGATCTACTGAGAACTACAGATTTACTACCATTTTCTCTGTCCTCCAATTACCCTCAACAACCACATCCACAGAGTCATATACTAAGAAGAGGTTCATTAGACGTATTCACTCGTTTACCTTTAAACAATCTTTTAAATCAAGATCATCAATCAAATCTTATTAACAACTCTTCAATTGGAAATTTGAGAAAATCTTATGATAATGAAAGCGTCACAACAGATCAAACTAGTACATTCAGCTCCACTCTAAACATCTCAAAACCATCGCATCTAACAAACTTCACTTCTCCTTTATCAGAAGCTGAATCAAGAATACATCTAAGAGCTCTATTAACAAAACAAGTTTCAAGAATTAATGATTCTCAAAAATTATTAAACAATTTTCTAAATAATCAATCAAATTCTACAATTTTACAAAATTTTGATACTTGTGAAATTAAATCAATTAATCAATTATTAACTGACATTGAAGAAATTTCATTAATGAGAACTTTCATCAACAATATTGCTCCAAAATTTGATATTCTTCATACAAATATATTCACTTCTATTTTACCTCAATTATCAAAAAAATCAAAAGCTTTGAGATTAGCAATGTATGCTCTAAGTTCAATCTCATTAGAAAGTTATGGTAATGATTTTTCAACTCAAAGATTCTCAAATGGTATTGAAAAACCTTTCATATTATTTAAAAATTCAGTTCATCATTTAATAACAGATCAAAATAATCATAACTCTTTGGAATCTTTAGCAACTTGTGTCATTCTAACTCTATTCAATATATCATTAAGTGAAGCTTGTTTATCAAGACCAAATCACTTGGTTCCATTTTTCAATTATATCAATAGTTTCAATTTATCAGAACTATCAAATTCTCCCACAATTAAAACAATTTGGTGTCTTTGTTCATTAATAGATTTTAATTATACTGCATTAACTGAAGAAAATTTACTTTCAAAATTCCCTTTACAATTATCGTCGACTTCAAATCATTTCCAAACAATTGTTTCTTTAACTTTTGAAATCTCTCAATTAATTTCAACTGAAGACTCTTCAACAAATTTTGTTACTGATTGGTCAAAACATTTTCAAAATTTACAAAATTGGAACATGACAAAACCTCCAGAACTACATCCATTGCTAGAGTTTGAAAAATCACCTTTCCCTCATATTCTTTTTGAATCATCAACTTCTGCATTAGCAAATCAATTATATCATGCCGTTACAATCTTATTACTACAACAAAAACCAAGATCTTATAAATTAAATACTGGTATGCCAATCCCATGGCATGCAAAACAAATTTGTGGAATTAGTTTACATAATGAAATGGTTCTTTGTGGTTCTCAATGTTTATGGATTGCTGGGAAATTATTAACTCATGAAGATGAACATAAAGTGATTATTAGATTATTAGATGAAATTGAGGTTAAAACCGGAATAAGTAATAGATTTAGAGGGAAACATTTAAATAATTATTGGGATGGTAAACATAATTACATCATATAAATATCAATCAAATTCAGTTTGGTTCAGTTTAATTCAACTATATTTGATTAGATTAAATTTTGTCGCATATATTTTCATTTATTTAATTTATAGGTTTAATAATTAGGGATTTCGGTTTTTTCAATTTATATTTTTGTATTGAGTAGACTTAATTTCCGAAAATAAATCATTTAACGTTTTTTCAAATCTTTCATTTGTGAAATTTGCAAATTTTAGTGAGATTTCTAAATATTTAAGTCCAATATTTGGTTTAATATCCGAATCACCAAACGATGTATTATTGCTTAACATATGTTAGTAAATTTGTCCTCAAGTTCGGTTATATGAAAATTGAAATGTCAGAAATCTTGTAATTTTCAAAGATCCTGATTTCCCCAGGTTTTTTGCCCAAGTTTTTTTTTTTTTTGAAAAAAATGACATTTTCATACATCCTAAATATCCCTAATTTGATAAAGATTTATCTTGGTTTAACTTACAAAGTCCTGTTTATTCCGAAGTTCCAACACAGAGTTGAAATCCATTGAATTTCATGAACTGGAAGTGAATTATTTGAAGTCTGTATTAAAAAAGTGTTAGTTTTATGAAACGTCAAGTGATTAGCTATATTAAAAAAGACACGTACTAGTTTTTGATTTCTTAAAAAAGTCTCGAACCGTTTTAACAATAGTAACCCATCTTCAAATATCTTTTCATCTTCGTTTTCAAAACAGCATCTTAAAAGTAATCTGATCCATCTAGTTAAATTTTCAAATTTTGAACTAATCAGTCCGTTTGATGATGATAGACTAATATATCTTTCTAAAATAATTTTACCCATTTGAAATTTATTTGGTAATGAAATAATGCTTGAATAATCAAAACTTGTGTCTATTGATTTTTCAGAAGAATAGATGAAAATCAAATTATTCAAAACTTCATCAACTTCGATCTGATTTGATTCATTTAGATAGTAGCTGACGTCTTTCAAAACAGTTATAGCTTCATCCCATAATTTCATTCTGATATTTATTTCAAAGTGATAAATGATTAATGGTTTAATAATTTTTTCAAAACTCGTCATGAAAGTTTTAAACTCAACTAAATTTTCATTAATTTTTTTAAATTGATCAATTTCAATCTTAAATTCTAAAATTAATTCCCTGATCGAGTTCCATTCAAATTCTGTACCGTTGACTGTTTGCATCATTTTACAGCCAATTAATAAAACTTTACTTCTAAGTTCCCATAATTTGTTCTCAAATTTTTTAGAAATACTGATATCATCTTTAGTTGATTTCTGCAAAAAAATTGAGATTTCTGCAAGTTTGATACCCTCAGTATATAAGCTATCACAAAGACATTTTTTACTTAGATTATAAGCTCTTGATGAAAACCATTCAATCTCATTGATTGAGTAATTATTATTATTTTGGGTGTACTTGGTGTTTGAAATCAATTTATTAGTTTCTAAGAATAGTTTAATCAATGTGTTTAAATATTCTTTATGTTGTGAAATGTCATCATTTTTATCCAATTCACTCAAAATCAACTGAATCACGGTTTGCAAAGTTTGTTGAATTGGAAAGTTCCAGATTTTTGAATCATTTGAGTTTGAAGTTGACAATTTCTCAAATAAGCTGTTAATTAACTCAACAGTGATCTGAATTGATGGTGAGTGTTTGATGGCTAATGAAATTATAGGGACAGTTTTGATTTCATTTGAGTTTTTAATCAAGTTAACAAATTTTTCTAAGTTTTTTTCATTTTGTTTTATTGAATAATACCTGAACATATAAAATTTTGTTAATAAGTTTCTTTGGTTTTCGATATCCATTTTCTCATAAATATCAAAGACTTTATCCCATTGTTCTAGCTCAATATAAATTTTTTGTAATTCTCTTTCAATTTTTCCTGCATTTATTGGAATAACTGATAAGACTCTATGTAAAGATAATTCAAACCAACTGACTGCCTCTTGTAAATTTTCTTCTTTAACAAGAGTTTTTCCACGGTTCCACAAAATTGGAGTTATTGAACATGAGCAAGTATTGGAAATTGGTTTAGTAAAAATTTTCTCTGAATTATTTAGAAAATTCTTCAAGTTTGGAACTGCTGATATTGATGAGTTTGGTGATAGTTTTGTATATAAATGGATTGTAGAAACAAAAGCTTTTTCCAATTCAGTATGATTTTCATAAGGGTTCAATTTATTATTGAATAAGTACTCAAAACATCTTAAAGAGATTTCACATTTAGTCGCAGAATAATTTCTTAAAACTGATATAATTTGATCAAAATTTTTATCAACTTCCACAGTCATGACCATTCTCATTAACAATTCTTCAATTTGTTCATCATCAAACGTAATGTTTTCGTGGTTTAATACTGAAACAGCAAGTTCAAAATATTCAACAGAATTGCCAAATTTATTTTCCATTTTTTTCAATGTTTCTTTAGCTTTATCAATCTTAGCAAGAATTGTGGATGAATCCGTTGATAATAAGCTTTTTATCAATAAACCATAAATTGAAATCATTATTGTGTCATAAGTGTTCGAATTGTTGAAACATTGGAAATATGAAATTGATCTTTCTAAAATTGGATACAAATCATCAATTTTTTTCGATTCCAATAATTCCAACGACTTATTGTAATAAATTCTCAAAAGTTCAGCAATAGTTTCAGGATCCAATAACTCTGTATTTTCAATCAATTGAGCTTTTTTCTCATAAAATAAAACCATGTGATAGTCATTTTCCTGTAAAGATAGATTGATTTTACATATATATAACTCAGCTTGTAAATTAATGAATTTTTTGAAAGTAGATTCATCAAACTGATTTGAAGCTGATTCCAAACTTGTGAATACGCGATCCAAATGATCTTGTAATTTGTTTGCTAATCTCAAATCTTTCATATCTGTTGAGTTCAATAAAGTTTTATAAATGCAATTTGTTAATCTGAATTTCCCTAAAATTGAAGAGTTTACAAAATCATGTATCGAGAGTAGGAGACATGAAAAGTACTTCACTTTCAAAATGTTATTATCTAGATTTTTCAAGAAGTTGCTTTTACTCACTTGTAGATATTACAGTCTTAAAATCACCAGCACATGTTTTTCCTGAAATAACGGCAATATTCCAAAGTTTTACAGCTTCACACCTTTGTTAATTGATTCATAAACCGAATATTTGATCAACTGGGTATTTTTGGGACAAACCAGTGACTTCTAATTTTGAGACCATTTCTGGAACAATGGACCCATCCAATGGAGAAGTTCTAAACAAACGCTCGTAGCGCTCGGCCATTGGTATCACAGAGTCTACATTAAACTTGATGGAGTCTATATCGACTTTCTGTAAATCTCTGGACGATTCGATCCTGATGGTTAGTGCGTCACTAGCTTCTAAAAGAATTGAAAATGTTAATGATCTTATTGAACTGGTTGTTTGCATTTGTTTGTGAATTACCTATAAGCTGCGAAAGCGCTGTGTTGATAGTAGACATGAAGCGCTGTGGTGGATTTCCATAAAACGCGGTGGCAAAAGAAGAAAAGATAGACAAATGTTAAAAACTAAGTTTTTTTAAGTTAGAAGAAACTTGAATGTTGACATTTTTAATGATTTGTGTACAGTATATTTTATAATAACAAAAAAAGCATCAGCGCTGAGTCAGAGTTCTTCTGGTGGGCATTGGGAAATCGACGTAGTGAGTCGTGACGGCGATCGATCTAGATTCTACTATCTAGAGATTGAGTGATCACTGATTAGTAACTACAATTAGCTGAGCCAAAATATTGATTGGATTAGAATTTAGAAGTATATGTCCATTGGACCATGCAAGCAACTGGTAATAAGAGAGATAAAAGACAACCTATACTTTCCGAGAATTAAATATTCAGATAATTATAATAGAGCTTATATTTAACTATAAAAATAATTTAATGACTGGCGCGTACGTCGTCAATCAACTATCAGCTAGTATCAAGTTTCAACCTTTTATTATTGTATCTATTCAATATAAAAATTTAGCTGTATTGGAATTTGGGTGGCCCAAACAACGTACCTACTACGTATTAAGGCACCACTTTTTCAGTTTGTTAGTGCGACTCGCAACCGTCGACATAAGATTTGTCACCCGTCATCTGCCATGTTGAACCATAGTTGAAGCACTAGCTCTAAATTCCCAATAGCCTCTTGATTCCTGAATGATAAATCCTAGTGAAGGAAAAAAAAAAATGAATTTGTGCAATATTCAATTGTCATAGTTTTTGTGTCTGTTACAGTGTTACACGTTTATCGACTGCGGTTTAACCATAAGTAGAAACCAGAGGCAGATTGAACTCTAAAGTTCTGAACTTTGAACTTGAAGTTGACTGACTGCTGACTCAGTCTTGAAAGTTGAATCTGGGATTCTGGTACATTATACAAAGCAGTGTAGCACTGTAGCACGCTACCTGGATTTTCTGTCAATTTGTCCTGGTCTACTCTTGTCTTGACTCAAAGTTTTTGAGAAGTCCAATCACCAGTGGTGTCCACTGTCTACTGTCCAATGTCCAGCGACCACTGACCACCATGTCGGTCTTCAGATGATAGTTCTCGAGAGCTCCCAAACGATATTGTGTAATATAAGCCCAAATCGTTGACGGTAAACACCACGATTTCTGGAGATCCTCATGCCACCATCTACAATTCTTAAACGTAACCGCGAAGACACAAACTTCAAAGCATTTTATCACTTCAAAGTTCAATGAGCTTTAAGAAGAATTAATAGCCAGTAAGTGAACTGTGAAGCAGTTGGTAAGTACTAACTTCTAAGTACTTACTACTAAGGGTCCGCCTAGTTAGTAGTACCTACGAATTTCGAATCCGATCCGTGGCCATTTGTCCTTCATTTTTACACGGCTGATCATGTCTAGATGACTGCACGCGACTCCACGGGTAGGCCACAGTCTACTCAGGAGTCAGGACTCAGTAGTAAGACTGTAAGTATTTTCTTAGCCTTGGGCCTTGGCCCTTTAGGCTTCGGGTCCATTTAAAATTCACCTATGATTTTGTCTTGACTCTTAAGTCTTGTCACTCTATAGTTATACAAAATATTATTGGTAAAACTTCTCTTCAAACATCAAACTTTGATTTTTGTTTCTTGATCGTTCGTATGAGTCACCAATTATCAATATCCATGAGAATCGAGATTGATCATTGCAGACAGATTTTTGACATCTTAAATTTAAAAATAACAAATGGGACAAATGTGGGTCAGCGCGAGTCGCGACTCAATTGCTTATATAATATATACACAAAAAAAGCCACGGCCCACGACTGGACCGCTGCATTCCGTTGCAGGTAGTTTATCCGATAGTTGTAAATTCTTCCAGGTTTCAACTTTCCAGACTCCAGAGTCCAGACTCGTCACTTCATAATTTCATAACTAGAGTCTAGTAACTAATGAGTAGTAAGTCGTGACTACTACCAGTCACTTTATCAAAATCTCAGATATCTACAGACAAAATTTATACAAGCATCAAAACTAATTACATGTTTAACAATTAATGTATTTATTTATCTTGTTTTTCTTCAAGATTTTCAAAAGCTTGTGGTGGTTCTTCTGGAATAACAACTTCATAATCTCCATTATCCAATTTTTTGATAATTTCTTGACTTAATAAAGATTCAAACATATCTTGTGGAATCCAACCTCCTGTGATTGCAAATGGTGTGGTTCCTAATTTTTCGAAATATAGATCCAATTCACCAGCATGTAGTGAAAAAATTTCTTCATTAACAAAGATTGGGAATTCTTTTGCTAAAACAAATCCATGTTCATAAAATTGTTCCCATTGTAACATTAATTCATAAATTTTTCTATCTAATAAAGGATATTCTTCATCTGATCTTCTTTCAACGGCTTGAACATATGGTCCTCTTAATCTTTTCAAAATTGGTGAACCTTCAGTACCTAATTTTTTGAAAATATTATTAACACCTAATTCCCATAAAACTTCATTTCTTGTTCTAACAACTGCAAAATCATAATGATATTTTTCTTCTTCAGTTAGTGAATTATAATGTTCTTGGTCAATTTCAAATTCATAAATTTTTGGACCATCTTCATAAGCAACAAATCTTGGGGTGTTTTGGAAAATCAATGGTTTAATACTTGCACCTTCAAAATCTAACAAATAATGTTCACCAGAATCATTTTCTAAAACATTCAAAGGATCCAAATCTGGATGGGATAATCTTGGTGCAAAAACTTTTTCAACATTTTTAATTTTATCATTTTTGGTATTAATTAAAACTGGTGAAATTTTTTGTAAATTTTCAAAAGTTGAAGCTAATCTTTTTAAAACATCAATATCACCTGCATTAGCATTTGAATCTGATTCAATTAATGCAATTCTAGTTTTGGTGTTTTCTAATTCAATATCCGCAACAGATTTAACTAAATCTAAAGGTTTATCAGCATCCCATGGTCCAGTAAATTGATCAATTTGTGATTTATTTAGAAATTTCTTGTTTCTTGAATAAACACGTTCAGTGCTAGGACCAATCATCCAACGACCATGTAACAGTTCATTTTCTTCACCAGTGTATGGTTCTTCGTATTTAGCATTGATATCATGAGCAAAATATAATGAACCAAATTTGTTAAATTCAATTTCAGCTAATTTTGATTGAAAATCTTGAATTGGATTAAGAACTTCTTTAATTTTTTCATGATGACCTTCTTCAGTTGGTGGTACCATTGGGTTCCATTGTTTCATCAAAGTATTTCCTTCAATAAATTCTTCTAAAATGTATGGGGTGTTCAAAGAGTTTGTTGAATCAGCACCATAAGCGAAAACTTTTGGAACTTTTAGACCTAATTTCAAATCTGCAAAATCTAGAGTTGCAGCTTCGCTTTGAATTCTTTTTTGAATTGCATATTCTGTATCTAACCCTGGGTAAGGAAGTCTTAAGACGAATTTTTTCTTTGTAGTTGTCTCAATTTTATAAATTCTATGATGTTTACCTTCATGTAAACTTTCCAGTTTGGAAATAAAGAATTTTTCATCATCTTTTAATCTACCCATTGTTTCTTCCAATAAATTATGACGTAAACTCCATGAATTAACATCAAAGGATTTTGGACGTCTAATGGTTTTATCATCAATCTTTGATTGAATAAACAAATCTTCCATTAATTTATGTAAACCATTAATTGAAAATCTGGTTTCTCTTTTAGCCTTTTCAGCGGTATCGTTTTTCAACCAGGTACCCCAACAGTATTTAAAAATTGCTTCTCTTTGAGGATCATTTTCATTACTTAAATTGGTGAACGTTTTTTTTGGTTCACTTGTAATGAAACGTTTTGTAATCACTCCAAAAAATCCACTTTGAAATGAAGATCCAACGGATGTAGCAACGCTAATTTTGTTGGTTAATTTCCACATCTTTTAAGTTTCAATTTATTGATTAAGAAAGTGTCAACTTTTTAAGTTTTTTTTTTTTTTCTCCAAAATCGTTGAACTTTCAACATTTGCTTCTTGGATTATAAAAAAAAATTATGACTTCAGAATTCATTAAATGTTAACATTAAACCACTACAGAGAAGCGCAATATATAAAAAAAAAATGCTATTAATAAACATATTTAACTCAAAGGTCATGTATTCCACAATTAAACCGTTGATAATCATCTTTTTCGATAAATTTTTTTGTCACTCTAAATCAGTTCCTGTGATTGTTCCTGGAAATAAAAATATTAAAAAATGTCCTGCAACAGACATATGTAGGCTGTAGCCCAAAATAAAAAATAAATATGTGATGAAATAACCAGTATTTCCATTGATTGACAAACCGATTCAATGATCAGAACCTCCAGTAGAAGGAGTCACATGATCGATAGTTGTCGTGTTGAATTCATACTCTGATGATAGTTTATGACTTCCATTACTGATTCTATCGGCATAACTAAACCTATCAGAGACATCATCCAGTGCATTGTAGTTATCAACGTAATCACTGGCTGAATCATTTTCAGTTTTGGTGTCTTTGGCGTAAATTGGAATCATACTGGATAAACTTTTGATGGAAGTGGTGCTCACCACATCATCAAACTCATCAGCAACGTTGGAATTGGCTGTGTATTCCTTATTAGTAGTGTAGTTGGTGTTAGAGGACTCTTTTCTAGCTCCGTTGACACCACTTCCATTGTGGTTGTTATACATTTGGTTTATCAATTCTAAAGGATACCCTGGAATTCCAAATCTTTTGATGCGTTTACCTTCAATGCCGTCCTTTGTCGCAGTGACAGAGAGCCCTGAGGTGACAGATGATCTGGAGAGTGGTCTGGAGATGCTGGTGATGTTGAGCTGAGACTGTGAATAAAACTGTTGTTGTTGATCCAAAGGCGTGTTGGTGTCCTCCAGCTGTGCTGCCTGGTCTATTTCTCTGAGAAATTCCACCTCGTTGCTTTGCTCTGTTTGTGCCGTGAGCATTGTTTGTCTTCTGGACTGTGCTATGTGTGTTGTTTGTAGAAGAGAAGAAGAGTTTGTGTGACAATTAATTTTTCACTAGTTGCTTTATGTCAGTTTTTAGGCGATTTGGCGTGTTTTGCAGGTGGTTGGACAACAAATTGCGTGAAATGACCAGTTTCAATTCGAATTCGATAAAAGTAAAGCCATCACTGTACGCAGAATATCACCAGCAACACAATGAAGTCCTAAAACTTAATTGTTCAGAAGATAAAATTCCTTGCCGCTGAGCTTTCAATGTCCTTCTCAGTTGTGTCAAAATGATATATAAACAGCCAGTTTGCACTGTTTGCCACCCTAAAATGTTAACAAACCATCAATATCAGCAGCAAGATGTCTTCCATTGCAGTGAAGAGCAAGACATCAGCAAAAGCAACAAAGTCACAGGTCACCAGGGACCAGAGCCAGAAATTGATCCAGACAATGTTAACAATGTCTTTTGGCTGCATCGCGTTTCTTAGAGGTTTGTTCCCAGACGACAGTTTTGTTGATCAGCGGTTCGTACCTTCTAAGTTTGAGAAGGGCTACAACCCACTGGACCACAGCAACAAGCTGGACTCTTTACGAGTAAAGACGTTGGTTAGAGGCAAATCTCCGCATGTGGACTTGTTTTTGGATTGGATCGATAAAGGTGTCACTGACGCAGTAAAAAAAGGATACTTGAAAGCATTGAGCTTCTCTGTGTTTTTGGATGAGAATGCACCAGAAGAATTGAGTGAAGCTTATGTTTTCAATTTTGAATATAAAGATGGTTTGGTCAATTTCAGCGTAAATAACAACCATAATGATCAAGAAAACAAAGAAAATACATCGAGCATATCTTTGTTGGACTCAAGAAGAGCTTTACAACAATTAATGAAAAGATTCATCATTATCACTCAAACTTTAGATCCACTACCAAATAAAAAGTTTATATCAATGAGAATGATGTTTAATGAAACTTGTCCTAAAGATTATCAACCTTCTTGTTTCAAAGATGCTAGTGATGAAAAAATATCCACTGTCAAAATTCCCAGTTCTGAATTAGACAAAATCAATACTGCTAAAATCAACACTGGGTTTCATAAGTATCTTTTAGAATTGTCTTTATTTTTTTAACCACAGCTAACCTATTTTTTAGGGTTTCTTTGGATGTCCTATCAAATCAAAATATCCTGCAAAACCAGAATGATGAAATGATTGAAGTGGATCCATTCTATTTGAAATGTTCAATCAATTTAAATAACGTATTTTCAAATAATTCCCAAACACTTAATCAAGACTCAAATCATTATCCAAATATCCTATCAAGTCAAACAACAAAAGATTTAAGAAGTTTTTTGAAAGATTCCACTCAAGGAAATAATAACTCTGACACTCAGGATTTAAAATCGACACAACCTTTAACAAAAGTTTCTTGTGAATGTAAATCTACAAAACATTCAGAGTCTGATAAAACTTTTGCATTATTTTTAATTAGATGCACCAGTTGTCAAAATTTTGTTCATGGTTCTTGTTATGATTTGAAAGAAAATGAACTTTTAAGTGCTTGTTTTACTTGTCGTTCAAAAACAACAAAAATTCAATGTCACGATAATTTACCATTATTGTTTAACTTAAGAAAATTATTATGTTTCATTAGATCCAAATTCTTCTCAAATACTGTTAATATTGAAAGCATTTCAGAATTTCACGAAATACTAGGATTTGAAAAAGATGATGGTAATCTAGAATTAACAATCCAATGTTTAAATTATTTTTTAAGAAATAAAATATTTGTTATTGAATCAGCTCCAAGAAAAATTAAAAATACATATTATGTTCAACAAAACACATCATCAAATGGGTATTACAAAGGTTCTCAATATATCAAAATTGATTTAAAAGGTTTAATATTTGATAATCAGCCATTGAAAAATAAATCTCTTGCGATTACATTTTTACCTAAATTCAAACCAAGTTCATTATCCACTGAAGAAAAGCAGATTTTAACAGATTTTAAGAATAAGATTATCACAATAACTCGTTTCAGATGTTTGAAATCTGATGTAAGTAATGGAATCAAAAGCAAAAAGATTGGTCGGGAATACTAACAATTTTTTAGGATGTACTAGATAATTTAGATATTCTCAATGAAGATGATGAAATTGAAGAATCTTTAACAAAGTCTCAAGAAACTATCAAAAATATGATGAATATTTCAAACTTAAATATATCAACATCTCAAGATTATCCTTCTAGTGGTGATTCACTAAGTAATTCAAGTTCATTAATTAGAAAAAGACCATTTAGAAGTGTTCGTAATGAGACAATGTCGTACACTACTCAGCCAATTGTGACTGGACCAAGATGGAAAAAAAGAAAAACAAGTGTTGCTAACAAGTTTATCAGAACTGAGTCTTCAATGGTCAATCCATAGCTATTCAATCTTTTATTTTGAAAAAAATTAAAAGTTGTAATGATTTTTGTAGACGTTAAGAATTTGACTTCGATTTTTTTTTTCATGAAAATTTCACTATATTTTAAATTCTGTTGTAGTTTGACTAAACAGAATGATTCGTCAATCACACCGTTTGGCACAACGTGCTCAGCAGAAATTGTTTCAAAGAGGATATGCAACTCGACCAGCATATCCGTTTACAGCAGGTCAACCAGTTCATGAAACAAGGCCATTTCTATTGAAACCGGGTGAATTAACAAGTGGAATTCCAGCTATTGAATATTATGAAAGACGTATTAGATTAGCTGAGCAACTACCCGCTAATTCTATTGCTATTGTTGTTGGTGAACAAGTGAAATATGCATCAGGTAGTGTGTTTTATGAGTTTCAACAAAATAATGATTTATATTATCTAAGTGGTTGGAATGAACCAGACTCAGTTATAGTTATTGAAAAACCAAGTGATAATTTAGATGATGTGATATTTCATATGGTTGTGCCACCAAAGGATCCACATGCTGAACAATGGGAAGGTTTCCGTAGTGGATTAGAAGGTGCAGTGGAAATTTTTAACGCAGATTCTACTGAAAATACAAATAGACTGGGTCCCTATCTAGATAGACTGATTAATTCAAGTGCTAATGTTTTCATTGATTTACCATCAAATGAAAAACAGAATTATAGTACTAGTTCAACATTTAGTAATTTTTTCAGTTTAGGAACTTTTAAAAATATTAATACAATTCAACACATTTTAACAAATTGTGGACCAAGTAAAAAGATCTGTTCATTGACCCCATATTTAAGGGGACTAAGAGCAATCAAATCAGAGAATGAAATTGCAGTTATGAGAAAAGCTGGACAAATTTCTGGTAGAGCATACAATCAAGCAATTGCTAAACGTTTTAAAACAGAAAGAACTCTGAAATCATTTTTAGAATATAGATTTATTGCAGGAGGTTGTACTAAATCAGCATATATTCCAGTGGTAGCAGGTGGTCCAAATGCATTATGTATACATTATACAAGAAATGATGACAATTTTTATGATAATGAAATGGTTTTAGTTGATGCTTCAGGTAATTTAGGTGGATATTGCTCAGATATTTCAAGAACTTGGCCAGTTAGTGGTAAGTTCACACCCGCTCAAGCAGAATTATATCAAGCTGTTTTGAATGTTCAAAAAAAATGTATTGAATTATGTACAGAAAATCAAAATTTTAGCTTACAAGAAATTCATAACCAAAGTTGTCGATTCATGGGTGAAGAATTAAGAAATTGTGGATTTATTGGATTGAAAGATTATGAGGTTGCAACTAAATTATATCCTCATTATATCGGTCATAATTTAGGTTTGGATGTTCATGATACACCAAGTCTTTCAAGAACAGCAGCGTTAAGAAAGGGACAAGTTGTTACTATTGAACCAGGTGTTTATGTTCCTAATGAAACTTCATACCCAGAATGTTTTAGAAATATTGGTATTAGAATTGAAGATGATATTGCTGTTGGTAAAGATACTTATGTCAATTTAACAGTTGAAGCAGCAAAAGAGATTGTTGATATTGAAAGAATTGCAGAAATTGGAGTTACTACACCTTTATCAGAGGAAGTTGAATCAATTGTTGATTATTAAAATGAAACTTGGTCCGCATTCAAAAATTATACCCCACGATAGTTATGACTTGTAAATACTTAATAAAAATAATTGATTTATTTATCTATTTATTCCAAATTTTGTATTATATTGGCGACTGTTGGCTGTTTGAATTGCATTTTGATGTTTTCTAGTTTCTCTTTTAGTTTATTTTCAATATTATCTAAACCTTCAGCCAAATTTTCCAAATTTTCAATAAATGAATTCGTTTTATCCCGCGTGACTCTTTTGAAAATTTCTCCATTAGGTGTATAACTAATTCTCAAACTTTTAACTCTGATAAAATCACATAATTCTTTAATTAAAACAGCTTTTGGTATTCCCAGTTTTTTAGATAAATGATCAGCATCCACTTGTGTTATCAATGATAAATATAACTCATAACTTTTCTGTCTAAAAGTTAACGTTATGAATTTCCAGTTTTTATAGAAAAAATAATTTTTGGTTGTGATTTCTTCTAATTGATCTAGTTTTTCATAAAAAGCTATAAAGTTTGCGTTGTATAAAGATTGAAATAGAATTTGAACTTGCTCAAACTGTTTTCCCACTAGTTTAACAAACTGTTCTTCTTTTAAAACGTTTTTTAATTCACTGGTTGGTCTAGATAACAAGAGTGAAAAAACACTGGCAAGAATAACCTCGTCTTTTGTTATAAATTTATTTAATTGAGGATCATCTAAGACGTCCATGGCTGATATTTCTTCTCCTGTAGAGCACATGATTGCAGGTCTTGTCATCAGTTCATAAATCAGATTGGACGCATCTTGAAATGAATTGTTCAAGAAATCTGTGAATACCATCAAAAATTTTAGCTTCCAATAACTTTGAACTTCTACTGCGGTTAGTTTTTTGAAATAAAACTCATTTGATAAAGCTGTGCTTAATCCAGCTTCAGCTTTTTTATTTTGAGCAGCAACCAAAGAATAATTTTGTTGTAAAACAGCAAGTTCCGCTACTTTCTCAGCCAATTCACAGCTTGGATTTGAGTTTCCCAAGACACCTTGAGCATCAATAAATTGTTTATTATAACAGTAAAAATTTGCAGATTCGATATTCTTGCTCAAATTAGTTTCACGATACCATTTGTCGTTCCCTAAACTTTTCAAGCGTGCAGACTTATGGTTCTTCTTCTTCTGTATCCATTTGGGATCTTTAAAGTAATTAAATGCTATATGTTCTTCTGTGTTGGAAGGGTTAAGCAGAGAGACAAAATGGTCAATATAAGGAGAACACTGGTCAACGTTCTCCAAGTACCGCAATGCTTCAAATGCAGCTATGCGCGCAATTTCCCTGTCTGTCAGTGTGAGGTGATGAAGTCTCTCTATAAGCACGGGGCCTGTGAAGTTAATAAAGAGCTGTTGAGATAAGTGCTACCAGTAGCTACCCACCTTCATAGACAAGGCAAAGTCCTGTTTCCTGCGGAGAAAAATCTACTAGGACGTTAGTTGCAGCTCTTTTGTGCTTTCAGATAGTTTGGAATAGTAAAACTTGCTTGTGAAACTGCTCATCTTGTCGTCAACAGTTGAAATTGTGGCAAATTTGATTAAAATTCATAAAAATAAAGTTCAAAAAAAATTCAAAAAATTTAGATTTTGATAACACAGATGTGAAAAGTTTGGAAAAAAATTTTCTATTAAGCAAAACCATTGAATTCACACGACTTTAAGCAACGATGTTTGTTTTTCGCAGACAGTTGGCGGCGAGTGTAGTGCATGCTGCAAATTTGCAGTGTGTGGTTCACAGTGCTGCTTTTGTACAGCTCCGAAACATGAGTTCCAGTGTGCCACTAGGTGCAGCAGTACAGTCAAATTATGTGCCATCACGTTCCAAAACACGGAAGAATAACAAGGGAACCAAGGTAATTGAAGGATCTAAGGGCAAATCTACTGCTAAGACTACCGTGAAGAGCAAAAAGGCAGTAAAGTCCATGAAGAATGCAGCTTCAGCTGTTGCTGCTAAGAAATTAAAATTGAAACAAAAACCTTTTTATTTCTTAGAGGTTAATAGATTAGCCTCTTTGTCAACTCCTAAATCGAAAAAACGTGGTGGTAAAAAGACTCACAAGTTGGTTGATAATATGGATATGCCAGAAGGTGTTGAGAAAGTCAGAAAAACCACCCCAATAGCACAACATTATTATCTTACTAGCCCTACTAAAGCTTCCAAAATTTACAAAAAGCTAACAGGTAGAGACTTTCCCGCCAAAGACATTGGTATTTTTAGTGAGAGTGATCTTGAACTGATCAAAGTTGGTCATATGGGTATTTCATCCGCAGTTTTTGGTTTAAGTACAGCTGATTTAAGAGATCCAGATGCTATCCATAAGCAAGTTCTTCGTTTCCTTAAAAGGGGTATGGTTATTAAAGCCAAACAGCTTGCACTTCGTGCAAGACAAAAAGGTGCTCATATTGCAGATAGTATTGTGGAGTACTTTATCAAAAATGGTCGTTTCAATGCAGCATTTGTGGCAATGCGTGAACGAAGTAGAACCAATGTTCCATATACATCTGAATCTTTTAAAATGTTTTATAGAGCAGCAGCAGAGCAGAAACCTCTTGTGTGGAAAGATGGGTTTGGAATTGGTGATAGTTGTGCAAAATTTGTGGAGAATAGTTTAAGAAAAATGCACGCAGGTTTATACCCAAATATTGCTTTTAATAAAACTTTATATAATCTGGCATTAAAAGCGATGTTAAACTCTGCCCAATATGGGTTTGTTTTTGACGTTTTTGCTAGGCGTGATAATTTACAATCTTCTTTTGATATAGATATCACAACTTTAGAGTATGCTTTAGAAATAGCAGCAAGAATTTCAAACAATGCTCATAGACTAGAACTAATAGATGTGATTAAAAAGACTGCGCATTCATTGAAAGAAAAACCTTCTCCAGAGTATTATGCAAATTTAGTTGATTGTTATTCACGTCTTTATGACCATGCTGGTGTTTTTTACTCAACAAAACTTGCACAATATGCTTTCAAGTTCAAATCATCAAGATTTTACACAATTTCATTGCTTGAAGAAAGGTATTTTGTTCCAGAATATACTGAACATGATTTGAAAGAATTTGAAAAAAGAACTCCATTAGAATACAAACCAACATCAAAAGTTTATGTATCAATGATGAGAGCTTTCAATAGATTAAACAGGCCAGATATTGCATTAAGATTATTTCAAGAAATTGAAGATGATAAAGATTATCCAATCGATAAAGAGTTGACCCGTCAACATATCTTATCAAAATTTGGTGCAAAACCTCAATCAGCAATTTTCATTGCACTTGATGTTTTAAAAAACTTCACCAATTATTACCCATATGCAGGACAAATTGATGATCAAATTCTTTCTACTCTTTTATCAAGCATTGGAATTAGAGCTGATCAGGTTGGTGTTTATGCAACAAAAGAAGATCATAATGAACTTTTCCTAGATACAGAAAAATTGTTTCAAGCCATCAAAGCAACTGCTGTTGATGGGAAATTGTCAAGAGATATATATGTTAAATACTGTAATGAAATGTCGGCAATTAAACCAGATTTGAGCTATAATGAATTGATTTTGAAACGTGCTCAAATCATCGACTATTTACAATTTAAAACATATAAATACGCAAATGAAAATGATTTAGATGATTTGAACAAATTCACTCTTGATTTTAGAGAACCAACAGAAGAAGAAAAAAAAATTATTGCTAAAGTTAATGGAGAGACTGATACTGAAATTTCTAGATACATGCCAGAAGATGTTGCTAAAAGTAATTTTGTATCTTCAAAAGACAATCAAACTCCAAAATGGGAAGAATTTACTGATTCTGTGTTTTCGAAATATAATTTTGAACCTAAAACAGACAATGCAGAATATCAAAGAGTTTCAAATAAACCACAAAGTGGTGGAAGAAGTGGTGCTGATGTTTTGAGAGAATTTTCAAGTAAACCTGCTATGAAATCTAAAAAAGCGACATTCAAATTGTCTTCTATAGATTTCAATGAGGACGATTTCAAAGCTACACCATATATTCCAGGTGAGGTTGCCAGAATTGATACAACTCTTTCCAAAAATGACATGCCTGAAAAAGTTGCTAAAACTGCTTCCAAAGACGGATCTAATATATTGAAAGAATTTTCAAATCATAGATTTTCTAAACAATCTGAAAAATCAGAATACAACAAACATTTTTCCAGTGAGGATGGACCAAAAGAAGCTAATGAAAGTGGTGTTGTAGATGGATCTGATATTTTGAAAAAATTTGCAGGTTACAATCCTAAATCTTCTAAAAAGGGGAAAGCTACAAAACCCATAATAGGAGTTGAAGGTGAGGAGGATTTTGAAGATCTATTTGACAAACCAAAACCATATGTGATATAGCTTTTGGTTGAGGACAAGAAATAAAAATAAGAATAATGATTAAAAAAATGACATTAAATCAAATAATTGAAATTAAAAAAATTGATTTTATAAAATGTATATAGTTTAAATGAATAAAGAGCCTTGTATATGTTATGTTGAGGGCTGAAATATTTGAGTAATTGGCTAAAAAAACTGGTGGTAAAATTATTAAAGATTTCAACTTGAATTATTATGTTTGTTAAACACCGTGAGACCATAACATAATATTACATTATATAATTTAATTAATATATATTAATATAAATATTATTATTATTATTATTATTATTATTATTATTATTATTATTATTATTATTATTATTATTATTATTATTATTATTATTATTATTATTATTATTATTATTATTAATTATTATACATTAATTTTTATAATATTATTTTTTTTTAAAAGCTCATTAACAACATGAAATAAAATGAACTAATTCACCTTATTTTATTATTTTTTAAAAATTTCAAATTAACTTGTTTTTACTACTGCATCTTATTCAGCAACCTTTTGAGAGTATATAAAGCTAAAAAAATTGATAGATTGTTTATATATAATAAAAGTTAGGAATGAAACTGCTGAAATGCTTTTTCTGTTAATATGCATTTTTCAAGAAAATTTGTGTCAAAAAATTGGTATAAAAACGGATTTTTGATTTTAAAACTACATCAAAATGATAAAATCTTTAATATTAAGCATTAAAAAAAAGCTACTTGCAAGAAAAAACAAGTTGAAGATTCAAGTCATGACTAATGAGTAAATATTTCACAATCATGGTATTTTAGTATATATGACAAAAACCAACAAAAACAAACCAGCATAAAACGTAAAACATAAAACCATAAAAAAACCAACAACAATAAAAAAAAAAGAAGGCCAAGATAACCACATGCTTCATATCATCTTTGATGAGTTAACGTATTTTAAGCAAATATTGCCAAAACAACAATCAAAACGATAATGATCAAAAAAATCAAAAACAAACAACTCCATTTTCTTTTCTTTTTCTGATAATTATCAGCTTTAGTCAATTCTTGGGTGGCAGATTGAGTATGTGAAGCAAAGCTTGACATGTTATTTTCCACTGTATCAATTTGAGACCCTTGTTGTTGTACCAGAAGTCCGATCTGTTTATAAATTGTATTGATTTCTTCCACTCCATTATGAATTTTTTTAATTTCATTTGCTCGTTCTTCAGCCAGGATTGAATGGATGTCTAGTTCTTGTTGTGGAATTGTATAACTTTGTTCTTGCTGCTGTAATTGTTGTTGTTGTTGTTGTTGTTGTTGTTGTTGATGTAATTGTGGATTTTTGTATTCAAACAGAGGAGTTGTTTCAGTAGGTATAATGGTTTGCTGTTTTTGTGCCAATCTATCATAAAGCGTTACAGAATTGATTTTCTCATGATAGCGTCTTTTAATGGTATTGAAATGATTATTAATACTTTCAAATTCTTTTCTAAGTTTCTCTTCACTGAATTTCTCTTCACTTGTAGCATAAGAATTAGTTGAAACCAAATGAGAAATATCGTTTGTCAAATGCTCCAACTGTTGCCTGTACTCATTCAACTCTACCAATTTTTGCTGTTCAATCGTAACCCTGAGCTGTTGACTGTCTCTTTTTGTACCCAACTGGCTGACTAGTCTCTCTAAATTATTAGTTCCGTTAGCAAAATCCGTGAGTAGATTTGATGTCTTCTGCACTATGAGTGCCGTTCTGGAAGTTGAAAAGTCCAGTACAGTGGATGGAGACACAAGAGACTCTCGCTGTGCTTCTAAATCGTAGTCCAAGAACGACATGTGCAGTACTAGTAATAATTAGTCAAATTGATAATGAAATTGGTCCTGTTTGAGCTCAGATTAGAATTTCCCTCTGCTCCTGCAATGATTAGCGTTAAGTGTCTTTGTTGATAGCAATGTTTAGCAAGATCTTCAAAACAAGAAACTGCCTGAGTTAAAGCTAGTTTGGGATGGTAATTAAATCTCACAATTTGCTTAATTTTGTGAATTTTGAACCATTTTGAAATAAATTTAATATTGGGCAAATTAGTGGCTGGTGAACATGGTTTAAAAAGAGTAAAAATGAGACAAAAAGCAGCTCTGAAGTAGTTTTTATACCTTTAGTTAATTAACATAAAAACCATATTTGTGTACATCATTGGAGCCTCTCTTTGCCTTAATTGACCTCTAAAAAGCTATAAAAACTGCTTCAAATCCCCAAATTTTACCAAATTTCCAACAGCTTTCAGCGTATTATGAAAATTAAGTGACGCGTAAAAATTGGATTTTAAACAGATAAACAATTCAACAGAAAGAACACGAAGACAAAGATGGCGCCTTCTAAAGCAGACAAGCTCAGGCTGCTCAGAGAGGCTAGGGAAGCAGGCAGCAGTCGTGATGTTTACAAGGACGATGAGCCACAGGACATCTACGATGTGGTGGACGAGGACGTGTACAGGGCAAAACGACGCGACGATCTGTTGAAGGACGACTTCATTATTGATGACAACGGTCAAGGGTATGTGGACACTGGTGCTGACGAGTGGGACAGCAAGGAAAAACATTATTATTCTAGTGAAGAAGAAGAAGAAGCAGCAGTGGTTTCTAAAGGCTCCAAATCAAAACCTAAAAAGAAGATGACTACCACTAGTACTAAAACTGGCACTCCATTAGCCTCAATCAACAGTTTTTTTCAACCTTCTGTATCAACAGCTTCAGCTGCAAAACTAAACTTAAAGAAGAAGTTAGATGCCAATGTCGACGACATTTTGAACGATTTCATGGGTTCAAGCAAAAAATCAAACTTGTTCAATCCAACCAACAACAGCAAATCAAACATTATTACAACACCATCACTATCTTCAAGAAACAAAATCATTAAAAATTCATTCTCTGTTACAAAAACTCCAATTAACAAACCTGTGTTTAAAAAACAGAAAATTTCAAGTGTTCTTGATGATGAGGATATGTCATTTGATAGCAATGACAATTCATTTGACAACATAGACTCTTCCCCTATTAGAAACAACAAACATCTAATTGGAACTCCAACCACTGAAACTAATACTCCAACTGTCCTGAAAAGTAGAATTCCAACTCCATTGAAAAAAGATGTTGAAATAGAGGATGTTTTCAATAATTCAAATCCTGAAATTAAAGAAACACCATCGAAAAAAGAAACAAAAGCTGAAGAAGAGGATGAAGATTCAGAAGATGAAGTTGTCTTTGTTAAAAGACCTAAATTCTCCACTACAAATATTAATCGTGATGTTAATTTAAGTTCTTCCAAAACTTCCACATCCACCTCAACTAATACAACCACTAAAAATACCTACACCACAGAAGAAAGCCTAGATACAGCAGAAAAATTAGACAAAGGAATGGTTGTTAATGACGAATCTGGAAATAAATTTAAAATGTTTTGGATTGATTATACAGAAGTTGATAATTCATTAATTTTATTTGGTAAAGTCTTAACAAACGACGGAAAATTTGTCTCTGGTATGGTTCAAATCAAAGGTTTCAACCGTGAATTATACTTCTTACCAAGAGATTTCCGTAAAATCGATGATGAAATTACAAATGAACCAATAACAACAAATGATGTTCATGAAGAAATAGCTCCCTTAATAATGGATAAGTTTGGTTTAAATTTCCTTAAAACTAAACCTGAACTGAAAAAATATGCTTTCGAATTACCTGACATCCCAAAGGAGAAAGAATATTTGAAAGTTTTATTACCTTATCAAACACCAAAAAATTCAAGATTAACTTTACCAAGTGATTTAGAAGGTGAAACTTTTTCTCATGTTTTTGGCTCGAACTCAAGTATTTTTGAGTCTTTTGTTTTACAACGTAATATTATGGGTCCATGTTGGTTAGAAATCTCAAATGGTGATTTCATTCAATTGAAAAATTCTTCTCATTGTAAGATTGAAGTTTTAATTGAAAATCCAAGTCATGTTGCTACAGTTGATACTAATTTATCATCACCACCTAGTTTAACATGTTGTTCAATTGCAATTCAAACTATGATGAATTTAAAAGAAAATAAGCAAGAAATTATATCAGTTTCTTTAGCAATTTTTAAAAATTTACCACAGGATTCTCCACTTGAAGAAAATTTGAAACCAAATGAATTGGTTACTTTAACAAGACCAATTGGTATGTCATTTCCACCAGGTTTAAAACAAATTTCTGAAAAAGAGAACTTAAATTTAAGAACTTTTAATAATGAAAAAACATTATTGAATTGTCTTGTTGCATTAATTAAATTAGCAGATCCTGATGTTTTCATTGGTCATAAATTAGAAAACTACTCATTTGATGTTTTATTACATCGTATGTTTGAATTGAAGATTAATAATTTTAGTAATTTTGGACGTCGTAAAAGAAGTCAATGGCCAATCAATTCGAGCTCAATGAGTAACGGGAATTTTAATTCGAGTTTTTTAATTAAAGATATTTTTGCAGGTAGATTATTATGTGATATTGCAAATGAAATGGGTCAATCATTAACTACCAAATGTCAATCTTGGGATTTACCAGAAATGTATGAAGTTGTTTGTAAGAAAAAGCATATACCCTTAGAAATTAATTTCCAAAGTTCTCGATATCAAGAAAATGCAAATTCACTTTTTACAATTTTGAAAGAGAATTGTTTAAATTCAATTATAACTGCTGAAATTTCATTTAGAATTCAAATCTTATCACTTTCAAAACAATTAACAAATTTGGCAGGCAATGCTTGGTCACATACTTTAGGTGGTACTCGTGCTGGTCGTAATGAATTTATTTTACTTCATGAATTTCATAGAAATGGCTACATTGTTCCAGATAAAGAAGCTCGTCAATCAAAATCAAAAAGTTCAAATCCTACAAATAATTCAAATGAATCTTTAGAATCTAAAAAATCTAAATATCAAGGTGGTTTAGTTTTTGAACCAGAAAAAGGACTTCATAAAAACTATACACTAGTTATGGACTTCAATTCTTTATATCCATCAATTATTCAAGAATTCAACATTTGTTTCACTACAATTGATCGTAATTCATCAGATTTAGAGTCAATTCCAGATGTTCCACCAGCTTCAATACAACAAGGTGTTTTACCAAAACTTTTAAACACATTAGTTACACGTCGTCGTGAAGTTAAAAAATTAATGAAAAGTTCTAATAGTAACGTTGAGAAAGCTCAATATGATATCAAACAACAAGCCTTAAAATTGACTGCTAATTCCATGTATGGTTGTTTAGGTTATGTTCATTCCAGATTTTATGCAAAACCATTGGCAATGTTGGTTACGAATAAAGGTAGAGAAATTTTGATGGATACAAGACAATTAGCTGAAAGTTTAGGACTAAGAGTGGTTTATGGTGATACTGATTCTGTTATGATTGATACCGGTTGTGGAAGCTTCAATGAAGCAATTAAAATTGGAGAAGATTTCAAGATTAAAGTAAATGAAAGATATAAATTATTGGAAATTGATATTGATAATGTTTTCAAAAAATTATTATTACACGCAAAGAAAAAATATGCAGCATTAAATGTTGTCATTGGCAAGAATGGAGAAGAGACAGCTCAATTAGAAGTCAAAGGTTTAGATATGAAACGTCGTGAATATTGTCCATTATCAAGAGAAATTTCTCAATATGTTTTAAATCAAATCTTATCAGATTTAGATCCTGAACAAGCATTAATTGAAATTTATAAATATTTGGAAGAAATGACATCAAAGATTAAAAACAATGAAATTAGAGCAGATAGTTATAAAATCAATACAAAATTATCAAAAGATCCAAAATCATATCCTGGAGGTAAAAGTATGCCTGCAGTTCAAGTTGCATTAAGATTACAATCACAAGGTAAAATGATCAAAGCTGGTAGTGTCATCACATTTGTTATAACAGAAGGTAAAGAAGGCACAGTAGCAGAACGAGCTAGGCCATTAACTGATTTATTAGTTAAAAATTCAGAATTGAAACCAGATCCAATTTATTATCTTGAAAAACAAATTTTTGCACCAGTCGAAAGATTAGTGGAAAGAATTGAAGGTGTTGATTTAGTTCGTTTGGCAAAATCTTTAGGATTAGAAGGGAAGTTGAGATTAAGTAACAATAGAATTAAAAATGGAGGAATTTCAATTGATGATTTACAACCTTTAGAATCAACAATTTCTGATGATGAAAGATTCAAAAATAGTGAATTTTTAAATATTCAATGTGTTCATTGTGATGTTGTTTTTAATTATGGGGGTGTTATATCATCAAAAGATTATAATGTTAGTTTTAATGGGGTTCAATGTAAAAAATGTTCAAATAAATTAACAACATTAAATATTTGCAGTCAATTAGAACAACAAATTAGAAGTTTTATTGCTAGATATTATCAAGCATGGGTTATTTGTGATGATTCTACATGTGGCACAGAAACAAGACAAATATCAGTTTATGGTAAAAGATGTTTAAATCGTGGATGTAAAGGAGTTATGAGATATAAATATAGCGATAAAGATTTATACAATCAATTGTTATATTTTGAATCAATTTTCAATGTTGATAAGAATAAGAGACAAGAATTGAAAAAAATATATGAAGAAGATGATATTAGTAAACCTCAAGAGTTGGATAAATCACAATGTGCTATATTGGTTGAACAAAATCGTGAATTAATCAATAATGGGAACTTAATTGTGAATAAATATTTAAGTGATTGTGGAAGAAGATATGTTGATATGGGTAGTATTTTTGATTTTATGAGATAGTTAGACTCAAATTGTTATGTGTTATTTATTAATTCATTTAATATTTATTTTAATTGTAAAATTTAACATTATAAGCAGTATTAAATTTTTTGATTATCATGTTATTGAACTATTGTGGTACACTAGTATAAAACGGAATTTCTTGAATATTTCCATCAACTTGGTAAAGTTTTATGATTCAGTAAGAAAAAATTATAGACTTCCAGAATCTTAATCATGAACCCACCATGAGCTGATTATATACTAGTTAATTAGAATCAAAAATCAAAAACTTTCATTACGTATGTATCATTTATTATAAGTTTAATCTAATTTAATTTATTTTTTGAAAGCTTCTCTTAATTGATGAACCATCTCAGTGATTTTCACACCAGTTTCTTCTTTAAATTCATAATATTGATTTTGTAATAATTTCAAATGAACAACAGCAAAATTTTGAGATTCTAATAATTCGTCACTTTCCAAAGATTTGATTTTTTCAACAGTATTGTTAAAAGTACGTGGCAAAAACCAATTAAATACTAAAACAGAGGCACCAAATGGAACAGTCCAACGAACAAGCCTGTTGTTTCTTGAAGTGAAAACAGCAGTTGATAAGGATAATGTTGCAGCATAAATGAAATTTGGTAAGAATTTATCTCTTGAGTCGTATAATGAAAGTATATTGTCTTGCAAAGTTGTTAGTTCATTAGAGGCAGCAGATGTGATGTTGTTGTATTCTGCTTGATAAGAAGAGAGTTTGTTGATTATAGAGGTACGGATTGCATGAAATTTTGATTCAAAAAGGGAAGATGATGTTATTTTGTGACCTTCAACATCAAAAGTCTTGATATCTTCGGTAATTTGTTGTTGTTGAGGTGCTGCTGCTGCTGCTGCAACAGCAGTTTGCTGCTCGTCATAATAGAAAGATCTAACCATTTTCCCGTGTTTGAATTGGCCCTTAGTCTTGGAAAAATTCGAAAGTTTTGAATTGAGTTTTTTTATGTTTTTTTTTTTTTTTTTTTTCTAATACGTTATGTAAAAG
>JAJLVW010000058.1:0-11718 GCA_030570535.1 Starmera pachycereana
CAAGCTCAGACTTATCTTCAAGCTCTGTTTCAAGTTCATCATTGGCTCTGTCCAGAGTTGATGTTCCTGTTTCAAGCTCAACATCAAGTTTGGTATCCACTTCAGTAATGAGTTCAATTTCAACTGGTTCTTTCTCACGAGGTTCAATTTCAAGTGTTTCCATCAATTCAAGCTCATCTGCAACAAGTTCTTCAGCAACTGATTCAGTTTTATCAAATGGTACCATTTCATCATCTTCAGCTGCTTTAGGTGATTTCACCACCACTTATGTCAGTAACAGTAAGACAGAAACAGGGTTTGTGAGCCATTCTTTGTCCACAGAATCTGATGGATCAGTTACTACGATTGTCACTACTTACCCAATTTATGGTTCAAGTATAGATTCAGCTTCGTCAATTGTTTCAAGCTCAACATCTTCAGCTGAATCTAGCTCTACTCTAAGCTCTTTATCAAGTTTGTCCAGTGCGTCATCATCTATTTCAAGCTCATTATCAGGCTCTAGCGTAACTTCTGGATCAGTGATAAACTCAGTTTCATCTGGATTTTCGTTCATCGCTTCATCATTTGATTTAGGTTCATCATCTTCAAGTGCTTCAAGCTCAGACTTATCTTCAAGCTCTGTTTCAAGTTCATCATTGGCTCTGTCCAGAGTTGATGTTCCTGTTTCAAGCTCAACATCAAGTTTGGTATCCACTTCAGTATTGAGTTCAATTTCAACTGGTTCTCTCTCACGAGGTTCAAGTTCAAGTGTTTCCATCAATTCAAGCTCATCTGCAACAAGTTCTTCAGCAACTGAGTCAGTTTTATCAAATGGTACCATTTCATCATCTTCAGCTGCTTTAGGTGATTTCACCACCACTTATGTCAGTAACAGTAAGACAGAAACAGGGTTTGTGAGCCATTCTTTGTCCACAGAATCTGATGGGTCAGTTACTACGATTGTCACTACTTATCCAATTTATGGCTCAAGCTTAATTTTAAGCTCATTAGCAGTTTCTTCTTCATCACTTTCGAGTTCAACTTCTTCATTTGTTTTTAGTTCCACTTCTAGTTTTGTTTCAACTAAACACTCAATTGTTTCATCTAGTGCTTCAAGCGTTTTCTTATCAGATTTAAGCTCAGCATCTTCAGGTGTTTTAACTTCATCTTCATTAAGTTCTTTATCAACTAAGTCTGAATTATCAACTTCATCAGCTATAGCAGATTTTGAAACTACTTATGTTGACAGCGCTGGTAAGACAAAAACAGGATTTGTTAGTCATTCCACTTTTACAAATTCAGATGGATCAGTCACTGAAGTAACCACTACTTATCCAATTTATGGTTCAAGTACAGCTTCTAGTTTTAACTCAAATTCAGCCAGTGGTTTTTCATCCGGATCATCAGGAGTAGTTACCTCAAGTGTTGGTTCAGGATTAGGTTCGAGTTCAACCTCAACTGTTTCAAGTACAACCTCAGATAGTTCAAATGTTTCTTCATCAGTTTTTACAAGTTCTACTTCTTCTGTTGATGCTTCTACTTTTACTGGAAATGTTTCTAATTCTGGTTCAATTGGTGTTTCTTCTGGCTCATCATTATCAAAATCTGAAAGTCCTAAATTGTCTAGTGTTTCAGGCTCTAGTGGTATTGATAGTTCAGTAATCACCAGCTCAATTACCAGCACATTTGTCAGTATAAGTTTTAGTTCTGGGACTTCCACTAGTAACAGCAGTGGTGTTGAACCGTCCAGTTCGACCCCACAATCAACTTTTGAATCCTCAACTTCTACAGGCCCAAATAGTTCTTCTCAAGATTCAAAAATTTTTAAATCTTCAGAATTTTTCAACCAAGAACCAACTGTTGTTTCTTCTGTTACTGATATTGAAGCTGCAACATCAGCTAAAGCTTCAGCACCATATATAACAACCCAAATTGCCAACTTAGACACCATCACCACCACCTCATCATCATCTACTGTTCCAACATCATCACAGTCCAATGTTATTTCTACTTCAGTTGAAACCATCTGTTTAACAGCCGAACATGTTACTGTTACAGTTCCAACATTAACTCAAGTTCCACAATACAATGAACATTCAAGTATAACTGGTTGGTCTGCACATTCTACAGATTTGAAATATGGAACTACAACATGTTTATCAACTACAGAAATAACTAATACTATTTATGATCCAGAATGGTTATCAACGGCAGATATTAATTATATTACCACTGAAATTGATATAATTCATAAAAGTACAAGAACAGTTACATCAACTGCTACAAGTACAGAAGTTATTGTTGTTAAAAGAGGTGAAACAGATACTCATTCCCCAGGACAAATTGTTACCGGTGACACTTTAATCATTGGAGAATCAACAACTTCCACCATTGGCGTTGAAGCAACTACTGCCATTTCTACTGAAGTTGTTGGTGGTAGTACATTAACATCAACCACTGAATCTGTTTATGAAACCGGAGTTGTTAGTGCTACAGCTAGTGTTGAAGGAGAATTTGCTACATCTACAGCAGCAGCTGAGAGTGGTGTTTACAGTATTGAGACATCTAACTCTGGTGCTAAATTAGCAGTTTCAGTACCACTTCTTTTAGTTTTAATTAACTTATTCTAAAACTTAAGTTAGTACTTAAGACTTTTTTTCCCCCTTCTTTATTGCATTTTTCCCCTACAGGTTGATTTTATTAATTTATTAGATTATAAACAGTTTTATTATTATTTATTTCAGTAGTTAATAAGCTTTTGAGACAGTATGTAGTAAATTTATAATTTGTTCATAATATTTTTTTTTTGCTCTCATGGGTAAATTAAAATTAACAAAAAAAAAAAAAAAATAATCAAAATTTCTTGAAATTTTGGAATATGATATTATAGAAAAGGCTGCTTTCTAACCAAAAATGCTTCCACGAATGCTCCAGCGCAGTGTAACAAGAGCAGTTGGTTTTCAAACCAAATTGTTTAGCAAGCCAATAAACCTTACCAGATCCAATCTACTTTTAAATTTAGGTTTAGGAATTCGTGGTTTGAAAACATCTACAGTTGATTGGAAACCAATCAAAGCATCAAGTGACGAGAAGAAGCGGTTTTCATTTGGTAAAGGAGTGCTGTTGTCCTTATTATTCTTAATGCCAATCTTATCTTTTTATTTGGGGACATGGCAATTGAAAAGATTAACTTGGAAACGTCAAATGATTAGAACCTGTGAAGATAGATTAACATTTGAACCAACCCCATTCCCAAAGGACTTTAATCCTGATGATGCAGAAGATAAACAGTTTAATAAATATCTGGTCACTGGAAAATTTGATCATTCAAAAGAATTATTTGTTGGACCAAAATTACAAAATGAAATGAAAGGGTATACATTATTTACTCCATTAATTCGTAGTGATGGTGGAGAACCTGTTTTAATTGAACGTGGATTTATCACAGATGAAAATGTTCTGCCAACACGTCGTAAAATGCATCATTTATCATTACCAGAACATGAAGTTACAGTTGAATGTATTTTAAAAAAAATTAATCCTAAAGCACCATTGACATGGGATAAAGAAGATCCTGACTCCAGGGTGTGGCATGTTCTAAATGTGGATGAGATGACAGAAGCATCTGGATGTTTGCCAGTTCATTTGGTGGCATTAAGGGATTTGAAAGATCATCCAGTTGAGAAAATAGTTGTTAAAGATTCTCCATGGTGGAAATTTTGGGATAAAAGGGAACACACTGAGGTTGTTGGTAGAGAGCCAGAGAAAGGAGAGTTAGTCAAAGAGTTTAATCAGTATCAGTTACTGAAGAACGGTGTCCCTTTAGGTAAAGTTCCATCAATTGATTTAAGAAACAACCATTTGCAGTATATTGTTACATGGTACGGTCTGGGTATTTTGAGTTCAATTTTCCTTGTTGTTTTACTGAAACAGAAACCTACGAATGCGATGGCTGAGAAGGTCAAACATGCAAATTTCTATGCCTAAGATCTCATTCTTTACAATTCAATAGTGAAATATTTTATAAATCCTGTATATAAATTAATCTAAATAAATCTTTTTTTTTGTTTTGTTTTTGTTATAAATACACATTTTATCATTAAAGAAAGGGAAAGATGGAAGAAACACCGAGAAGAACAGCAACAAGAGTGCCATCCAGCACAGCACCATCACCAGGACAGCATTTTCCAGTGACAACGACGCCATTAGCACACATGCAGCCCGTTTTGGAAGAGATGGTTGATTCGATGGGAGAGTTGGAACAGAATGTTCAAGGACTACAAAAAGTACATGAATCTCTCAGTGGGTTCAATGAGAGTTTTGGAGCGTTTTTGTATGGGTTACAGGTGAATGCGTATGCTGTGGAGTTCAAAGACGTGCCAGATATGAATGTTGTGAGAGGATTGGCTGATGTACAGGAGAAGATCAAGCAGTTGGAAGAGTTACTAGGGAAGTTGTCCTCTTGAGTATATCTAGAGGCAGTGGTAGCTTATTACTATTATGAAGTGAAGTGTTTATACTGTTGTGAAGGTATTTAATGTTTATGAATTCTTGTTTTATGGGTGTAACTTAGTCAATTTAAGGTTTTGAAAAGGGAGAAAAAAAGGGAATTGTAGAGGATTGCATTGGGAACACTTCTGGCAGTAGCAAGTTGTTTGTAAACAGTTTTCACAAAGAGTAAAAGCGAGAATTCTGTCTTCGATTTTTGTGCTAATTTTCGAAAATTGGTTTTCTCACATGGCAAAGAAAATAAACAATAACTTTAATAAAATATTCAGTTCTCCACTTCCACTGCCTGAAGACATCCAGCAGAACAACAGTTCACCGGAAGAAGAAGCAAAGAAGAATATCATGACCACTCGTCAGACTCGCTCCATGAAGAAACTCTCTTCCTCCATCGAAGACCTCTCAAAACCAATCAACAACAACGATCTTTCTTCTGCTGTGTTTGACGATGACGAAAACGCCACTTCCACATCCACTTGTGCTGCTCAGGAACAACGCCCAATCAGCTCTAGAAGATCCTCCATTTTTTCACTTGAGCCAGTCCAGCTTGATCCTCCTGACGAAAACGACATCAAGAAGTTCACCTCCGATGACTACCATTTCAGTTTTATCAGAAACATGCACTTAGCTGACTTCATCACTCTACTCAACGGGTTCTGTGGGTTCTACTCCATTGTCTCATGTCTACGTTTCACACTTACTGGCCAGGACAAGTATGTCCAAAGAGCACATTTGTTTATTTTGCTTGGATTGTTTTTCGATTTTTTGGATGGTCGTGTTGCTCGTCTTAGAAACAAATCTTCATTGATGGGTCAAGAATTAGACTCTTTAGCAGACTTGGTGTCATTTGGTGTTGCTCCTGCATCAATTGCATTTGCCATTGGATTTCAATCCACTCTTGATGTTTTATTCTTATCGTTTTTTGTGTTATGTGGATTAAGTAGATTAGCAAGATTCAATGTCACTGTTACTACTATTCCAAAAGACTTGAACGGGAAATCCAAATATTTTGAAGGTTTACCTATCCCATCCACTTTGGGGTTAGTTGCCATGATGGCTGCATTGGTGAAATACGATTCAATTAATGCCAATTTGCCCTTTGGATCTGTTTTAAACGGGACTGGGTTTGAATTCCACCCATTAGCACTCATGTTCCCACTCCATGGCTGTGCTTTGATCTCCAAATCCTTAAAGATCCCAAAACTATAAGATCTATATAATCTTTTATATCATATATGTAACTTCACTTTTTTTTTTTTTTCAATACCAATATCAAAAAATTAAAATTAATAGTTTTCTTTCTATATTCTCTTTATGTAATTAAAACGAAACAGAAGCTAGTTTAGGAATGCATTCATCCAGCTCTCTGCATCTCCCACTATATGGAAAATCAGAAGAGAAACAACAGCTGGACAAAACTAACGAATCATCGCCTTTTTACAGCCCAATTCCACTGAATGCTCATCCAACGGATATTTTGAGCAAACGTTTCGAATCATGGAGACATATCATCAAATCATTGATCAATTATTTGAAGTCAGTGGCAATTGCCCAACAGCAGTTCCATAAGATCAACGACAATTTGATCCATACAATTGCATTCCCTAAATTCATGGATATTCAATTAAATCAAATGAAATTAGTTTCGTTTGGATCGGGATCATCAGTTTCTAATAATAACAACAATAACAATAATAATAATAATAATAATTCCACTTCAAATTCAACCAATAGTTCAAGCTTAAACTTGAATTCTTCACCTACAAACTTTCCAAGCTCAACAACTAAACATAAGCAAGATTTCATCCCTTTTGGTGAAGGATCAATCCAAGATTTACAAGTTTTATTAAAAAAATATCATTATAACCTAAGTCAAACTCAATATAGAACAAGTTTAGAACTAAATTCAAATGTTATTCCAAGATTAGAGGAATTACAAAAAGATCTAGCAAATAAGATTAAAGAAATTAAAGCATTATCTTCAGATTTTAAAAATTCATTGAGTGAACAAATTGCTTTAACTGGTCAATTTTTAGATTCTTATATTAAACAAATTGAAAACTTATTGAATAATCAACATTCAACAACAACGAATAAAAAAGATCCATATTTATTAAGATTGAAATTAGAAATTCAACTAAAACGTCAATTGAATCAAGAAAATCAAATCCAAGAAGCTTTCATTAATTTACAATCAACTGCATTAGAACTAGAAAAAATTATATTCCAAGAATTACAAAATTCTTTAAATGATTATTCAAACTTTATATCAAATGAAATTAAAATTCAATTTACATTTTTAATTAATGAATTGAAAGATGGAATTTTGAATAAAAAAAATTATAATGAATGGGATAATTTCATATTACAACACCCAAAAACTTTTATTCCATTAACTCATGATTCTCAATTACCAATACAAAGAACAATCAGTTCAATCAGTTATCCATATCATCAATCTTTAATTTCCAAATGTTTACGTTCAAGTTATTTTCTTAAAAAATCAAAATTTTTGAAAACTTATTCTAAATTTTTTTATATTTTGACAATCAATTACATTCATGAGTTTAAAAGTGATAATTTATTGGAAGATGTTGAACCTATTGTATCAATTTCATTAGATGGATGTATATTAACAGAACATAATGATGTTAAATTTCAATTGAAAACTAAACATGGGAACTATATTTTTAAAAAAATTGATAATAATATGAATGATTTAGATTTTAAAAAATGGATAATTGAATTGAAAAAATTAACTGCTTTTGAGAATTTTAAAGAAAGATTTGAATATATTAATAAAAAAGGTGTTTCAAGAAGTTCTACACCTATGGTGGAAATTGGTAATCCAATGGATTCTCATCAATTAGGTGGATTAAATGAAAGAATCAGAAGATTAAGTATTGTTAATAATGATCCTAACAATACTACCAGTAATAATGAAGGAGACGGGACAGCCATTGCTCCAATACCGGCTAAAGTTCCAGTGATTAATGAACAATTTGAACAAAATGAAATTTTTAATAATAATTATAGTTTAAGCAGTAATGATAAATTATCAAAACCTGATAAGATTGATTTAAGTACAAGTCTTTATAGAAATGAAGAAGTTGATATGAATTCAATCATAAAAAATATTGAATAGCTTTATACATTCATACATACTGTAACTTATCATTGTAGGCATTTATAATTTCATTTTCAATTTTAAAATCAAATTCAAAAAAAAAAAAAAAAAAAAAAAAAATGTAGCAATATTGATAAACTATAAAGCCATGTCGTTATTAAGTTTATTCAAACAACCAGTTAAAAAACCCTCTTATAAAACATACCTAACAACAAACAACACCCCAATTAACAATTATTGTTCAACAATTCCAATTTCAAAACCATCTTTAATATCAACAAATTTTGGAAAATGTTTAATTATTTTAATAATTGTAATGATTTATTCAATTTTGTTGATGGTGGCACATGCAAGAGATACAACAAGAGTTAATGATATTGAAGTTAGATTAGTTGTATCAATTTGGATTGGATTGATATACTTTTTAATGACAAGTTTTAATGAATGGTTTAATTTAATTCATTCAATAGTTTTTTGCAATGACTTCAAAAATGGTGATATCAATTTATATCAAGTTAGAGAATTATTAGAATATTATAAATGTGGTAATTATATCAAATGTTTTTTAGTTGATAATTATGAAATTTTAGAGAAATATTGTGGATTAGCAATTTGGCAATTTACAAAATTTTTTAAAGATGGGTTTGATGAAATTTTTGAGATTTTAAAGGTTTATTTGAAGAAATAGAATATACTAGTTCTCATATTAGTTTTTATATGTGTGTATTAATAAATGTATTTTGTACTTTAAACTTATGACCAAAGGTAAAAAATCTATTAATTCAATTAAACAAAAAAAAAAAAAAAAAAAGACACAAAACTAAACTAAGATTTAATTATTAATATGTTGTTCATGTAATTTAGCAAAACGACCAGAAGGATCTTCAGCACAACCCCAATCAGCTTTTGGAATCCATCTCATAACAGTTGAAGCAGCAGCTTTAGTTGGGAATAGAGCATCGAATTTCAATCTATACCAATAAGCTTCTTTAGTAGTTGGGATATCATCACCCCAAGATTCTTTTGGATTAGCAAACATTTCATCGGAAATGATACGTTCAGCATGATCTTTTAATGAGTCAATCCATGAATAACCAACACCATCAGAAAATTGTTCCTTTTGTCTCCATAAGATTTCATCTGGTAAATATGGAGTTAAAGATGGATCATGTTTAGTATCAAAAGCTTTTCTAAGAGCATATTTTTCAATTCTACCTTCAGCAGGTTTAATTAATTTTTCATTTGGATCAATGTTTAAACAAACTTCCAAAAATTGTTTATCCAAGAATGGAACACGAGCTTCAAGACCCCAAGCCATAGTAGATTTGTTTGCTCTCAAACAATCTGATAGATGTAAGTTTTTAACACGTTTGATACATTCGGTGTGGAATTCTTTAGCAGAAGGAGCAGCTCCAAAATATAAGTAACCACCAAAAATCTCATCAGAACCTTCACCAGAAAGAACCATTTTAACACCTTGAGCTTTAATTTTTCTTGATAATAAAAACATTGGAGTTGATGCTCTAATTGTAGTAACATCAAAAGTTTCCAAATGATAAATAACATCATCTAAAGCATCAAAACCTTCTTCTAAAGTGAAAGTATGTTCATGATGAACTGTACCAATAAATTTAGCAACTTTTTGGGCAGCAATCAAATCTGGAGCACCTGGTAAACCAACGGCAAAAGAATGTAATTTAGCCCAACCATTAGCATGTAAGTTACCTTCATCATCAACACCAGCTAAGACATCTGAAGAGTTTGCAGCAGCAGCAGCTTTAGCGGTTTCTCTAGCAGCAATAGATGCAATTAAAGAAGAGTCTAAACCACCAGACAACAAGACACCATATGGGACTTCTGCCATCAATCTTTTTCTAACAGCTAATTCTAAAGTTTCTCTAATAGCAGTATAATCGATTGGAGTTGTTGGAATTTTATTTTCATCCCACCATGAAGGGTTAAAATATCTAGTTAATTCATCGGTGTTAGAATCATAGACATGGCCTGGAGGGAAAGCAACGATTGAATCACAATCATCAACTAAACATTTCAATTCAGATGCAAAGAAAACGGTTTTTGGGGAGGTTGAAGATCTACCCATGTATAAAGTGGTGATACCAATAGGGTCTCTTGCAGCAATGATTCTGTCCTTGTTGGAATCGTACAAGACAAAGGCAAACATACCATCCAAGTGTTTTGGAGCATCAATATCGTATTTTTGGTATAATGGAATGATAGGTTCACAGTCACTTAAAGTTTTGAAAGGATAATCTGGGAACTCAGCTCTTAAATGGATTTGGTTGTAGATTTCACCGTTGACTGCTAAAGCCAAAGACTCGTCCGCGTTGGTGATTGGTTGGGCACCAGAGTCTAAACCAACGATGGAAAGACGTTCATGGACCAAAATGGTTGAGTTTTTGGTGATATTACCAGACCAGTCTGGACCTCTGTGTCTGATTCTTTTAGATAGTTGGAGTGCACGGGGCTTGAAAGTAGCAACGTCGTCGTGTTTGTATGCTGCGAAGATACCACACATCTTGATTTCTTTTCTATTCTACTTGATATTCAGAATCGATGATTTAAGGTTGATGAAGAAATTTTTCACTACATATAGTTCAAAACTTCGAAGTTCAACCTTCAAACTTATTAGTCACCGGGGCCGCAGGTGCTTGCTGAGTGCTGCCTCATCAGTGTCTCCAAAGTCTAGCGAATTGCAATATCCTTTTTCAGCTTTAAGATGTAACTTATTAGCTAATCTGTAGCTCTAAGTTCTAAGTTCTACTATGGGAAAAGTCGAATATCGTTATAGTAGTGTATTTCATTTCATATAAATATCAGTATTAGACAAGAAAGAGAGAGGATCAGCTGGCTCCATAGAAGTCAGCATCTTTATCCTCGGCCTCAATTTTCATCTCTTGTACAATATCATAACATTCAGCCAGCAAAGCATTCAAAGTACCTTGACCTTCAGGTATTTGACCTTCAACAATAAACTTCCCATCTTGTCTCAAGTTATCCAACGAAGCCAACTTCATCTGGTACGGATACAACTCTCTTGCGTTCTCAACACCACCCATTCTCTTAACTTCTACTAAACAACGTCTTACTGTTGACAATTGGTTATGAATAGGTTGTAAAGCTTCACTAACAGGTTCACTAGATTCTAACAGTTTATAAATGATTTGATAACAACGTCTTAGTAAATACAATAGCACGGTTTGACCTCTTGAATCATCACCATTAGTAGGGAATTTCCCATTAACTCTTAAATTCTCAATCTCTTGTAATTTTTTTTGATATGAAAATAAATCGGTTTCTCTTAATGTCCATCTTCTAGTCACCAACAAACTTTCCAATGAAGATTTCAAATTAACCAAATCATCATGGATAGGTTTCAAACTTTCATCCCATTTATGATGATGTGCTTCTAAATCTTTAATTAAAATACAGCAATTATCAAAAATCCCATTTAAGACATCTTGACCTCTTTCCACCACTGAGCCATCATTTGAAATGAATTTCCCATTATCATCTCGCTTTTTTGCAATTTCTCCTAATTTATCTTTCAATTCAACTAATTCATCAACATTATAATCAACTTGAGCAATAACATTCAAAATTTTTTTTCTAATCCCAATTAATTGATTATAAACTGGTAATAATGAGTCATCAACATCTTGAACTTTCCCTTTCACTAATTGATATTCATCTTCACTTTCTTTATATTTCAACATCAATAATTTTTTTTCATCTTCATTATTAACTGAAGTTGTTTCAATGATTTCTTTAATTTCATCCAATCTTGCACGAATTGGTGCTAAATCACTTGATGTAAAGACTTTTGCATCATTTAAATGTTCAAGCAATCTATGAACTGTGGTTAATGAAGCATAAGTGGCAGGAGCAGATTTTGTTAAGCCAACAGTTATGAAAAAAAGGGATAATAATTGGAAAACATCATCTAGCATTTGATCAACTCTATTCAATGCAGCTTTTGTAGTACCCACTGGGTGTGAAGAGTCTCTTAAAGATTGTAGTTTTTTAGAAATATCTAAAACATTGGAATAAACAGTTAACACGTCTTTTGAATTCAAGTATTGAGAACG